>PVKS010012846.1:0-52540 GCA_004027875.1 Aplodontia rufa
CACTTTCAAATATTTATCTATTTTGCTCTTTTCTTGTTATGGCATCAGAAAAACATGAGAACTGGAGAAACTAACAGTTGGAATTCCATTTTGTTTTACTCATCAAAAGTGAGTGAAAAATAATGTAAAAAAGGGATAATTCTTCCTTATGTAAAATAAGGACTAAAACTCCTAAATGACTGATGCATACTTTCTATTTCACCAGGCTCAATTAGAGTTGATGATAATCCTCCCTATTTTGTTGGAGCAAAAAAATAAAGAAAAGAAAGTCTCAAAGGGAACATCCATGTCATCCCCATGTCAACCCATCTACTACTATTTATGTCTCCCTGTCCCAAATTTATATGTGCTCCCATCTAAAGTGAAGACCTCCTTTTTTAAGCTTATTTCTACCTTAACATACTTAAAGCACTATTCTACAAATTTTCTCTTTCTCCTACAACATCAAAATGTCTCTTTATGAAACCATTTACCTTGCTATAGAAAGATCATATTATTTTGTTCATCATTCATTTTTCTTTTTCTTTTTTTACCCATCAACTACTGCTTCATATTTTTTTAAATTCTTTTAAAATTAATAATTGTTTGCAGCCTATGTTATGGACTGAGTTGTACTCTGCTTCAAATTCATACATTGAAGTCTTAATTCCCAGCATCTTACAACTAAATCAGACATTTCTCAATGGGAGACATGCAAATGGCCAACAGGTCATGAAAACAAATGCTCAACATCCCAAATCAATAAATAAATGCGTATTAAAATTACTCTGAGAGATCATCTTATCCCACTAAGAATGGCTGTTATTGAAAAACAAATCTATAGATAATAAATAATAATGAGAGAAAATGGAATGGTGGAGAAAAGGGAGTCTTATCACATTGTACTGTAGGTGGAAATGTAAATTAGTAAAATGTGATTTTGTATGAAGACAGATATTTTAATGATGGCAGTAATTTAAAATGACTAGATGAGGCCACTATTCAGTGGGTCTTGAGAGACAAAACCTTGAGTCGGACAGCGTTATTATTGTCGCCTGAACTCTAATGAAATTTCCCCTGCAATGTTTCAGACTTTATCAAGACCCATGAACCTTTCTTCTTTCTAGTTTCTGCCACTTGGAAAAAGAATGCCCCTTCTATGCTTGTTCTAACATTTTACATTGAAAATAAAAATTACTTATTTAGGGGTTGGAGCAGTTTGCTCAGCAGTTACAGTGCTTGCTTGGCATGTGCGAATACGTGGGTTTGAACTCCAGCACCCCGTACACAACGAAGTGTCAGAGCAGCAAAAGCCACATGAAACACTAAATAAAATTGATTCTCTCCCTTTCATTGTCCCTTTCTCTTATTAAAAAAAAAAAACTTGTCTACTTCACAATCTTTCAGGTGGAGAAGAATTTTGCCTTTAGATGAATCATATGTACAATTTTCCAATAGTTGATTTACAATATCTTTAAATAAGGTTTTGGGCATAGAGTTAATACTGGAATTAGTTTAAGTTTTGTGGCAGTTGGGATTGAATGAAAGTGTTTTGTATGTGTGATGGACATGAAGTTTGGGGGATGGGGCAGAAGGTGCAATTTTACTGGCTGAATTCCCCCAAATTCCTCCAAAATTTGGAGGTTGAAAATGTAATTCCTAATACTTTGGAATGTGTCTGTATGGGGAGATGGTGTCTTTAAAAAGGTATTTAAGTTAAACTGAGGACCTAGGATAGGCTTCATTCTGATGTGACTGGTCTCCTTACGTGAAAAGGATGGCATTGAGTGACAAGAAGGAAGACCACATGAGGCAAAGCAGAGAAGGACTGAAACAAAATGGATCCTGCCGACAGCTAGCTCTTGGACCTCCAGCTTCCAGAACTAGAGGAAACACTTTCCTGTTACTTAACCCACCCACTCTGTGGTACTTAGCTACCATAGCCCCAGCAAACTAAATTGTGTTTAACTCTTATTTTTCTTTTCTCATTCACTTTAAGACAAACTTATTTAGGCTTCTGTCCTCATTATGAGACTAACATTGTTCTTGTAATGCCAGCAATATGCTTCACATTGTGAAACTCAACATTTATTTCTATCATTTCCATGATGGATAATCAGTATTTGAGTGGGAATCAACATTGAACACAACTGATCAATACCATCTACTGGACAACATTTTTAGCTGGTTTCTGAAGCTTTGCATTCTATTGTATTCCTTCTGTCACTCTGGATTATTTTATTTAAATCAAAAATTCTTCAACCTTTGGTCCTATTCTTTATCAAAATCATGCAAATAATTTCACATTTTTATCTCTATTTCTAGGTCTGACTCCAAAAAAAACATTGCTCTTTAATCCCATTACTTATCTTCTTCATAGATAAGTTTAGTGGGTCCAAAACAGCCTTTTAATTCTTTAATACCAGGCATTGAATCCAGGAGTGCTTAACTGCTGAACCATGTCCCAAGCTCTTTATATATATATATTATTTTGAGAAAGGATCTCAACAAACTGATTAGGGCCTTTATATGTTGCTGAGGTTGGCTTTGAATTTGCAGTCCTCCTTCCTCAGCCTCCCAAGCCACAGAGATTATAAGCATGAATCATTGTATCTTGCTTGAACTCTCTATAATATCCCCAAGCCTGCTTCTCTATTGCGTCTAGTAGGTTTTGTTAGAAGAAACAAACATAGTATGATATATGCATGTATACATATTATGTAATAGTATATTATGTTATACTAACATATTACTGTGTTACATATGTAAATCATATTTTAGTATTTTCTCACAGAACCATGGAGGCTAAAGATTTCCAAAGTCCAAAGTCAGCAAAATGGAGACCCAAGAGATTAGATGCTATTGTTCCAATCCATATTCAAAGCTTGAGAACCTCAAGAACCATTTGTGTAAGTTGCAGTCCAAATCTGAGTCCAAAAGCAAAAGGCTGATGTTTCAGTTCAAAGACAAGCAGAGTAAGAAAATTATCCATACACCAACTTTATGTGCTATCAGGATTTCAGTGGTTTGGATGAGGCTAATCACTTGGGATGGACAATTTGTTTTACTCTCTACTCTGATTCAAATGTTACTCTTATCCAGAAACAGTCAGAATCACACCCAAGACAACATATTGTCACATTTCTGGGTACCCCATGGATGTATTGAATTGACTTATAAAATTAGCCATTACTATCATATGGTTCTAGTTACTCAGACCTAGTATATTATCTTTTTTGTTTGTTTGATTTTTTTTTGAGATATAATACTTACAAAAGTTAGTCACTTATGAATTTTAGTGAACACAGTCCTCAGGATTACCCTCACTACGGACACCAATTTCATATACAGGTGGTACAGGAAATCCAATGTAATCATGTTATAACAGAACCACATTGTCTGTCTGACATTCTCTCCTGCTTGGAATACTAAAGTAGCATGTAAAAGTCTTCTTGGTTTTGTTCTTGTCCCTTCATTATATTTGTTCTTAATATAACATCCAGAGTTCCTTGTATAAATGTAATTTAAATATTTTTTGACATTTTCCTGAAACCCTTTCAAGGCTTTGCATCTTATTCAAAGTAACAGACAAAATCATTTCATTGGCCTACAAAGTTCAAAATAAACCAATCACCTGTTACTCCTCAGGTATCTTCTTCCACTGCTATTGCCTTTCCTCATTGTTCTGCAGACCCCACTGCCCAACCCTGTTCTCCTTTAACATGTCAGGCAAGCGCCCACCTTGGCATTTGCATTACTGTCTCTCAGGTTGAAGGTTGTACTGCATGGTACTCTACAGAACCAATCCTTTATCTATTGTAAATCTTTACTCAAATACCATCTTCTAAATGGGTGATGTGCTAACTACTAAAATCACAATACATCCTTCTGGCACCCCATGATCCACTTAATCTATTTTACCCTTTTTCTATAACATTATTACATTCATATAATTTTATCATCTTATGGTTTTATTTTCCTATTTATTGTGTTTATTGTTTATTGTATGCCTTAGGGATTTTTGCCTGCTTGGATCACACTTATAACTCAGTTACCCAAAGCAGCATTTCACTCATAGGATCAAATTTCAATGACTATTTTGTTAGAATTAAGTGGTAAATTAATGAATAATATTAAGGTAGTATTATAAACAACACAAGAAATAATTATCCATGATTTATGAGTAGGTGCATCTTTAGAAGAATAAGTACTTACTGGAACCATGCAAGAATATTTGTGCTCAAAATATTTTATGTTCAAATTCTCAACTTGGGTCATTGTAATCAGAACTTGTATTTAGGAGACTGGGAAAGTCTTCAAAAGTCTTGTGAGCCAATTGAAAATATACTTAATCTCTACATTAACCCCTTAAATTCCAATAATGTACAACACAGGGAAGTTTTGTTACTGACATTAAAGAGGGTTTATAAACAAGGAGACAATATATAATATCAAATTTTTATTTCTACAGTCATTTCTTCACATGTTTTACCAAAATATACAGAATAAGAATATATATACATATGTATATATAAACAGATTTTTAGTTAGTTTCCATTTATATCAGCTCAAGGTCAAATATGGAAGGTAAAAAGTGAGGATAGGAATACAAAGGTGAGTGACCAAACTCTCGTCTTTCTCATCAGTGGATTTAAATTTAGGACATGAGTCTAATCATTTATAGTATCAAAATAAATGGCAAAAATGCATTTGAGATTGTTATAGAGAATAAAAACTATGTTTAATTGATTTATCAGTAGAATGGGAAATAGTATTTATAAGGGTGTCAAAAGGAAGAGAGGAAGCATGAAGAATTTTCAGAACCAAAATCTCCAATAACTATAATAATGTGTTTCTCTACCACTCACTTCCCCATCAGCAAACCCACTTCAAGCAGAATTGTTTTTTCTTTTCTCCTGCTATAATTTTATATATGCATTTTCTGTAATATATTTATTAATATTTTCCAATTCTTTTCTTTTTTACCCAATAGAATTTGTACAGCAGATTAATTTTGTGTTATCATTATATCACCATTGTTTCCTGAAATTAAGTTCTAGAAACTAGAGTGATGAAGACACCATAATTGACAAGTATGGACTTCCTAATTCACTTACCAAATTCTTGACAAAAAGGTTTTTTTCAACGGATGGAGATAGTGCTCAAAGAAATATCTTGAAAATATAACTCTCTTCTGAAATAGTTTTCGGAAGTTGCTCTTGCTGCATATTTTTCTTGTCTTCTGGGGGTACTGTGTCTCTAGTGAGACTAACTGGATTTTAGAAACCAGCATGCTGCTATCAATCTGGGGAGCAGCACGATCAGTGTGTTACACAGAGATGCTGTTTACCAGAGGTACTTAAAACCTCACTGACAGGGTGGTCTCTCAAAGGACACAATATGTGAATAATTATGCTAAAGCAATTGTAAATTCTCTCTGAAATGCCAGAGCATAACACTCTTGGACCAGCTGACAGGATAAAAGAATAATTTACTAAGGTATTTCTTATCTATTTTACCTCAACCCT
Organism: Aplodontia rufa; assembly: GCA_004027875.1. NCBI lineage: Eukaryota > Metazoa > Chordata > Mammalia > Rodentia > Aplodontiidae > Aplodontia > Aplodontia rufa. Next base: position 5,508 of record PVKS010012846.1, read on the forward strand.
AAAAACATATTGAAGCTGTGTTGAAAACTACATTACAAGTTATTGCTGCCCTGAGCTTCAATAACTTGTAAAATGTCAGCAATGCACCTACTATAAACACATTGAAAAAGCATCTTAGTACATTACTGCCTCCAGGAGTGGAGACCATGTTTATGGAATTGGGAAGTTATGACCCCATCTGTTATGTGTGTCTACCAGCTTACCATTGTAAAAGAGCTGCTGTGCAACTCCACACATATCAGGCAGGAATAGCAGTAACTGGCAGGAGGAATGGAATAACAGCACTTGTTTCCTTGTTCATTTCTTTACTCCAAAATCTGGCTAACATACTGCTGTTAAAATAACATGTCACATAAAATATTAACCATTCTCACTTCTCTTAGAGGACTCTCCTAACCTATGTTCAAATGCGGTATTAACAATTCACTCCAATGTAGAGAACCGCAAGTGAATCACATTTGAAAAGAAGGGGGCAAGTTCCTTTTATGAATATAAAATTTTATTCTAATTCCTGCTTCTTGCTTTTCCTCTGTCTAAAGCAACTTGAAGCTATGTGACTTACATCCTGTCCTCTAATCTAAGGTCTCGTTAGTCAAAACTATCCACAGATAGAGTGGCATAAACCACTCTATTAGTTTCTAATTAGAAACTCAGAATCTCAGGGTCCATTCTAGACTCATGGAATTAGTGTCTGTAATTCAGTGAGATCCCCAGTATGTAGACTGAAGTTTAGGGACCATTACCCTATGGTCAAAGTAAAAGGAAGAATTAACCTAGAATAAGGTATTACAATCTGGGTCTCAAAGATGTATTTTGGTAAAGGCATTTACATCTTTTAAAAAGAGATATTTATTCAAATAAGTTTGTGAAATTTCAGACTTTATAAACAAAAGCAAGCATATATATGTGTATATATATATATATATATATATATATATATATATGAGAGAGAGTCAAACAGAGAGGAGGGAGAGAATACTACCAATCTGGTAGCATAGACATATATATATACATATATATATGTATACATATATATATAGTGTGTGTGTGTGTGTGTGTGCGTGTGCAGGATTTTTGTTTCCAAAAATTTCAGAAATACCAGTTATTCATCAACTGAACTTTCCCATCCCAACCGTATTATTAGACATAAATTAACAACTCACTGCAAATTGTCTTCATAGTGAATTTTTTAAAAACCTCACACACACAGCTGTATATGTTTCTATTGATATTTCATTAATGCAAAATTATGTATATATGGTATTGAAGATTAAGTGGTATGGACAAAAATATATGCAATATGTATATACATGCATATATAAACACATAAACTTATTTTCATGACAAGAACTTAAAGAATAACTACAAATGTAACACAGGGTAGCCATTAAAAATGAACCAGAAAGTTCTGGGTATCTATTGTGCAGCATGATGACTACAATTAACAACAACATATTGTGCATTTGAAATTGCTGAATAGATATTGAATGTTCTCACTACAGAAAACGGAAAGCCTGAGAGGTGATTGATATGTTAATTATCTTGATTTGATCATTTTGCAATCCACATGCAGTGTTGACTGCACGCTCTCATATCCATGCTGTCACCATAAATACAGAAAATTTTTATTTCTCAATGACACTGTAAGAAAGCTGTAGAACAAATGCACTACATATTCATGTTCTAATGTGCAAGAATGTCCATGATATATGAAGTGAATAAAAATTATGAAAATTTCACATCCACACAGTAGAAGTTCATTTCTATGAAGTTATGAATGAAATATATCAGCAATATATATGATACATACATGGTATACGCACACGTGTAGTTATATAAATAAGCATGGAAAATAGAAAACATGGGAAAATGAATGGCTTGCTCGAGGGTTGCATTGAGGTAAATGGAGTGATAACTTTTACTTCATAAAGTTTCTTAACAATGTTATTTCAGGTAATTTTCACTCTTGTGGAGTTCTAAAAAGTTTTAAAATAAAAAATGTGTTTTAAAAAAAACAGCAGTGATATATTTGGCAGGGAAAATATCCAAACACATAAACAAAATAAAGTTTCAGAATTCTTTTTGTACATAAATAATCTCTTCATACTTAAATTAAATTAACATATTGGACTCTTGCAGGGAAATGGTTTATCGGGAACTGTGCCAGTAGGGGCCAGCACCCTATCTCCAAGGGTTGACCAAATGCAGGACACAGAGAGGTCCTGTCCTTTGGAACTACTGTGCTGTCCTTGTTACTTTGGCACCCCCTGGTGGACTAAAATCACACTTATGGGGAGAACTGAGGAGTAACCCACCAACAATCTGTTGTCTGGAAGATAAATGCACTGCATTTTTGTTTAACTTGTATGATTTGAGTGCTATGGGATGAAAGTACATTTTGGTTACACTGATTTAGTTCTGTGGCCTTCTGGAAAAGGTACTGTCAGGCCCTTTGTGGTACAAGCTTTTCTGTGCTTCTTGTGGGTTTTTAGTATTTAGTATAATAGATGTGCAGTCAAGTTCAAAATGCAGAGATGTAACATCAGGTCATAAGATAAATCTAAAACAGTAAACTCTTAGGATTCAGGACTTGTGTGTAGCATGTGTATATATTTATACGTGTAGTAATATATTTTGTGTGATACTCATTGAGTCCTCAGAAGAGGCTGTTTTAACGCAGGATTCTGAACTGCTTCAAGCAGATTTTGAGTTTAAAAAGTCTGAACTAGTGTCTATCCTAAAACAATTATTACATATATCTTAAAGGTATGATCCATGAAGTACATAGATTGAATAAACACTTGAAAGAAATTTGATGATTAAAAGAGAATGCATGTAGAAAAAAAGTGCTTATGTCATATTAAGTCACTAATAAGTTAGTGGTATACATTATGTTTTATTTAAGATACAGGTAAAATACTGTTTTCTTTGATTTTTTTCTTCAGTTTTAATGCTGCAAAACTTCAGATATATCTCTCCTATGATGTGGAAATCAAACTGTGCTAATAGTAAATACAGCATGTAGTTAGACATTCTGCAAAACATATAATGTGAACATCCAGCAGGCTTTCAGGGACCCAAAATTATTATTGTCCAGAAAAATATATTCTCATAACAGAATAGGGATTAATCCCCTTGATTCTCCAAAGAGAACCTCTCCCCAAGTACTTCAATCTATACTAATCTGTTGTGCGGAGGAAATATTTAAAAGATGCTCTGTTCTTGAGACATGCTTTATGACTGCATTTCTAAGTTGTCATTCAAGTAGGTCAGGGAAGAGAACAGCTCCTCTCCCAAGAGTGAGGCAAGTGGTTTGACGTTGCAAAGCTCTAGTAATTGGAGTCGCAAAAGTACTGAGTCAGCCAAAGTGGCAGACAGGGAGTCTCAGAGCACTGCTCCCTGAAAGCCAGCATGGATGGCCATCTGTTGTGATTATACTGACAGCTGCAACCTCTTCACTGCAGAAGAACACCTGAAAAGTCAGACCTAAGTGTGCCAGCTGCATCGGGTTTCCTCCTTAGATTTTTCTGAGAGAATCAGTGAGTACTCAAGTGTGGTTTTTACTTCCTCCCTAGAAGGGAGAGCCTTTTGCTAGTCAAGCATGCCTGTGTATCCTAATATTTTGGGGGTTTCCTCAAAAACCAAATTGGGTATTTTAGAACTGAAAACAGTGTTTTCTTTATAGAAAGATCCAAAAGCTTTTTTTTCTTTCCTCTCTCTTTCAGCATTTAGCCATTCAGAGGTGAGCATTATATTCACAGCATTAAGTCTAAGAGCACTAGAGTAACAGCATTAAAGCAAGTACAGATGGCCCCACTGCATATCCCCAGTGCTTTATAGAGGGGTTTCCAAAGCTCTCAGTAGCACACACACACACATGCAAACACACATGCTAGCACACGGATATTAGTGTTTGCATAGTCTCACTAAAGCTATATCTTATCCAAAGGTAGGGGACAGTTCTTCACATGTATTTTTTACTGATATGTGTGTGAAATGTTTGTGGGATGCACTCATTTATTCCCAATACTGATTTGTTAGGACACATTACTCATATATTTACAAAAACATATATTTATGTATAGGTTATCACGCACAAAATCTTCTTCTGATTGTTTCAAAAATTCTAACAGTTTTCCAAGAGGCCCTACTGTTAGTTTCTATTGCTTCTCTAACAAACCACTATCAAGTTGGTGACTTAAAAGAACATGAACTTATTTTATAGTTTTGGAAATCAGAATTCTGAAATAGGTCTAATTGGGCTCATTTAAAAGACTTCAATATAGCCAGGTATGGTGGTTCATGCCTGTGATCCCATCAATTCAAGAGGCTAATGCAGAAGGATCACAAGTTCAAAGTCAGCCTCAGCAATTTAGTGAAACCCTGTCTCAAAAGTAAATAATAAAAACAGGCTGGGTGTCTCAGTGGTTAAGAACTGCTGGGTTCAATACCTAGTACAAGAAAAATAAATAAATAAACAGTGTCAATATGTTTGATGTTCCTTCTTGAGACTCAAAAGGAGAATCCATTCCCTTGTCTATCATCCAGAGGCCACCTGCATTTTAACTTATGGTCCACTTTCTCCATCTTCAAGTCCATCAATGGTTCACCATGACTTTATTATGCTAAATAACCCAAGTCATCTATTATGTCTTCTGCTTTGACTCTCCTTCCCCTCTATTTCACTTTTAAGATATATCACCCTATGTCATAATTCCTTAATTTATTTACTTGCAATTGTGATTGAATAAAGCACCTTGCACACTGAACTACATCCCATCACTTTTTATTTTATTTAATAATATTTAAATTTGTTGATTGATCACAAGGTGCTTTGTCATTGAGCTACATCTCCAGGCCATTTAACTTTTTTATTTTTAAATAGTGTCAGTAAATTGCCAAGAGGACCTTGAATTTATGATCTGATCCTCTTCCCCCAGCCTCACAAAGTTGCTGGAATTATAGACATGTGTCACATGCCTGGCCCAGCCCTTTTTTATTTTGTTTTGAGACAGGATATCACTAAGTTTCCCAGCGGGGCCTGGAACTTTGATACTTCTGTCTCTGTGTCTGTAGTAATTGACATTACAGGTGTGTGGCAATGTTCCTGACCCTATATCATAATTCCTAATGACATCTGGGAAGTCCCTTTTGCCATCTAAAATAAAATATTCAAAGACTGGTGATCACGGTATAAATATCTTTAGGAAGTCATTATTGAGTAATTATTTGAGCTACCATACCTAATGCCATCATCTTCACTTTATATATGATACAATTAAAACTCGGAGACTTTAAGGGATTTGTTCAAGATCTTAGTAAATAGAGGCAGAGTTTGGATTGAAATACAATCAGTTTCAATTCAAAGACTGTGCTTTGAAAAACTGCACTATTTACTATTTGTGGATTAAAAACAGAGACAAAATAATGAAAGAAGAAAAGAACCAGATACATAGTTCTTTAAAGTCTCAATATTCATATACAATAAAACCAGCTAGTATTTAACAAACTCTTACTTTTGATAGAATAATGGTAGCATCAAAACCCACTACAAACTAGATCTTATAAACAAAAGAATTAATCCTCCCAAATAACAAGCATGAACCACTGAGACTGATTGCGCTTGCTGCACAATTCCTGAGAAAGACTGAAAGATACTAAGACGATAAAATCATCATAGCAAAGGACATGGTGGATTAGATGTAAAACTAACAAAAGATAACCTAGAAAAGCAAAAGAAAATGAGAAACCTCTGAAGGGAAGATCAAAGATTAGGAATGGAGTAGTGACTGCAAAACTAGGAGAGTCTTAATTGTCTATCTAGGAGGCATATACCTGAGAGTTAGTTAATCCATAGTTTCTATTACCCATATAAGCAAGATAACCTAATTCATTCAATGTGTAGGGTTCTTCTATATTTGTTTTCAAACATCAGAATTCTAAAATGAATTCTACTACAGGATTCTTTTCTAATATAGAGATGAAAACACTAAACTAAAACCAGAAACTAGGAGTGTGTGCATCACAGATTATATTCAATTACATTAGTTGAGAACATTTCAATTAACCTCTTTAAAGTCAGAATTCACTTTCTTTAGTTAAATGAAAGTAAAGTTTGATATGTACAACTGTGCATTCCAGGCACCATTTGATGGATGTTGCACATCATGTTCTCCAATTCTTTTTCCATTTTCAGGAAAAAAAAAAGAGTTCTTAATCAAATGTATTCCCATTTATTTAAACCATGTTATGAGTTCTTCCATAGGACAAGCATTGCACAAGGATCCATAAAGAATATCACATTCCTAGTTCATATGGATATCTAAGAAGTGAGAGGATTATTTTAGGTGATGCTTCTTTTTTAAAAGACAGAGAGACAGTGAGAGAGAAAGAAAGAAACAATTTCTATTTAGTTTTCCATGTGGCCTTTGTTGCTCCTAGACCGTATTGTGTATATGGTGCTGGAATTTGAATTTGCGTACTTGTGCATGCTGGGCAAGCACCGTAATCCGCAGAGCCACCACTCTAACCCCTAGATAATGCTTCTTAATAACATCGGTTTGTTCTATTTACAAAGAAATATGTATTCACTTTAGGTAATTTAGAGATAATATACAAGTAAAAAATATCAATAACTAATTATTCTACCAAGCTATAAAACATCATACTAACTGCTTAATATTTTGAATTGTTCAGGCTACCTCTATATGAATAAATGTGGACAGTTTTTTTGCTTGTTTAGGTGGTATGGATAGAATCCAAGATTTTGTGTATGATGAACAAGACATAAAATGCATAATTTAGAAATTATTTTCAATATTTTTAAATTGAAAATATTTTAAGTGAAATACATATGAACATTTAACTTATCATTAAATGCTACTGTGCTTAATGGCTCATGCTATTCCACTGTAAATGTGCACTATCATGCATTTAGCTAAGCTTCTTTATTGACGATATAGTGAAAAATTTCTTTCTTGAAACTTTAAATTTCTCTACAATCTTGCTTCAACAACACCTGCAGTGACATGGTTCCATGATATTTATCACTACTTTCTGCCACCTGAATGGTGGCATTTTCAGTATCCTGAAATTTCTTTGCAATGATTATATTTTCCTTAAGAATGTCCTCCTGAATTTTATATTTAAAGTCCCATTTTTAATATGTCAGATCTGGAAATATAATCAAGATTGCTATAGCATTATTTTCCATTTTCCCCTTATTATATTTGCTTAAATTTTCTAAAATGATTGACTCTAAATTATACCATTATTTCCTTCCTTTTTCTAACACTACTATTTCCTCAAACAACTGAAAGTTACCATATCATGTTCCGTAATCAATAAATTAGGTAATTTCCCATGAAAATATCATGGAGGCACTGAACTAAAGAATTATTATGTGCAATAGTCAGCTTTATGATGTTGTGACAAAGATACACAACAATAGCAACCGAGAGGAGGCAAAGTTTATTTTGGCTCATGGTACCAAATGTTCAGTCCATGCTGTGACAAATCCATTGATCTGGGACTGAGGGAATACAGAACATCATGGTGGAAAGGCATGATGGTAGAATACTGCTCCATTCCTAGAACTCAGGAAACAGAGAAAGAATGGGGAAAGGGCACCTGGAAGGTAAATCCAGTGATGCATCTCCTCCTGTCATGACCTACCTGAGTACAGTTACCACCAGTCCAATTGAGTTAGGATGGGCTAATTAGGTCACAGTTCTCATAATCCAATCATTTCACCTCTGAGCATTTCTGCATTGATACAGGAACTTTTAGGGCACACTTAATATCCAGACCATAAAAGTCAGAAATGAAATACATCATGTCATAAAAGCTCTAAATCATTAAATATTTATACTGTTATTGCTGTTTAACATTGGATGGTACAGGAAAATTTTCTGAAAACTCACAAAAAGGAATCAACAAATGAAAATACACTGGTCAAATAAATTATTTGTTTTATTACCTGGTTGCTTTACAACAAGTAGACATTGCCATGTCACCAGTACCTCTCAATGTTATAGTAATGCAGTTCTTCACAAACAAAATTCACAGTGTGTGTGTGTATGTGTATGTGTGTGTCTGTTCACATACACATCTAATATTTCTATTAGTAAATATATGGTAGCTGGTTATCAATTTTCCTAAAAATATAACCATGTGATAAACATATTAGAACACAAACTAGTTTTGTAAACAATTAACAAAGTAAACGAATGTATACATTCAAACCTAAGGTTGGACTCACTAATAGAAAGTCTTTAAAATGCAGAGACTATGATTAAAATCAGCCTCATATATCAACATAAGAGATTTAATAATATAGAGCTTCAAAATCTCTTATGGGAAAATAAAAATACTTTACTCTCAAAATTAATACTTCAAATATCAAAGTACTTCATAGTAAGGTACTTCAAAGTAAAATTAAGGTACCTTTTTCCAATGTTCTGTGCTTAATGCTTCTGAGTGAAATACTGATAAATATTACAGATAATATTTCACTATTAAAGATTAAGGATAAGGGATACTAGTTGTGATTTTTCAGTCACTTGTCTTTGCACTAAATGAAAGAACAGTTCTAAGGTAGAACTATGCTGTAAATCTTCTTTGTGTAAATAGAGGGAATATATGTTTTCAATACTGTCTGCTAATAAATATGTACCTCACAAAGGATCTTAGCAAAACTGGTTCCTTGCTATATCATAGTCTTTGTGTTAACAGTTTTTTTTTTTTATTTTGTTTGTTTCAGTTCAGGAATTACTGAGGATATTTTTGGGGAAAAAAAAACAACTTTGTCCTCTAAATACAGTGCATAAACCTTTACTAAGCCATTTCTTGGTCCCAAGAGTAGTTCAGATTCACTGAAGCCAGAATCTCATGCTCCAGTAGCTCAGCTATTAAAACAATAGGTCTGGACATCCTATGTACAGGGCATTGTTTATCTTTATTTGAATCACTGGAAGGCAGGCATCTGCTATATATTAGTGGGAACTGGAACACAGATTTGATCCTGCTACAGCAAAGTTATAGAATGTCGTTGTAATTAGGGTCCTTGTATGCCTTTAAAACTTAATTAAACATAATCCTTACTACAAAGAAATATTCGCTATCAGTTTTTAATATGCCAAGCTCCAGAAAATAAATATTTTAAATGTCATGAGTTTATCAGGCAGGTGGAGAATGATGACAAGCTCACAAAGTAATTCCTTCAAAATGATATCATATCACTGATAAGTCACTTCTGCTTCTGCTAATACTCATACTAACAATAATAACCTCCACCTTGAAGGAGCCTCTAATGGGAAGGAATTATGTTAAATACTTAACTCACATTGTTCCAATATATTTTGCAATATCACAGAGCATTTGAGGTATATTCATAACAAAAGCTTACAGAGATCATTCAGACTGATTATCCGTAGGATGTCTGTCTCTTTTCCAAGCCACAATGTCTCTGACCACTTATACAAACCATATACAGTGTTCACTAATGTAATGTCCTTGCCCTTTTCTTATAAAATTAAATCCTTAGCCTTGGAAACTGGTTGGATGCTCATTTCAAGATATCAGTTTCCACCATGTTCCTTCACCCGAGAGCCTAAACTTACATTCTGCTCTTTAAAGACTTTTTTGCACAGCTTACACTCAAATTGTCTGAATGTCAGTAGTGGCTTTTTCATGCTTTCATCATAGTTATTCAACTTCGTGTTGTGACAATGTATATTCATGTCATTTAGTGAAAATGCAAGTTACTTGGAGGTATAATCCATGATTTTCATCCTTGTGCTTCCAGTTCGATACATTGGTTCGGAAAGAACACATATTAAGCAAATAAGTACCTAATGAGTTTCTTTGTCTCTTCTAGGAAGGTTTAATTTGAGGGACACCAACTATCCCCTGCAGGTCTAATCAAGAAGGGATGACTGACATTGCACATCATTGCTTAGGGTGATCTCTCAATCCTGCATAGCTGTTTCAACCTTTTCTTTTCAATCAAAATTCTAAGTACCTATATTTATTCATTCTATCTAGCCATCCTAAGATTTACTTCCTCTGATATAAGCCCCCTAAGAAGGCCACATTTACAATTTGATGCAGATTATGATGATGAAGATTTGATCCTTGTAGGACAGGTTCAGAAAAAGTTGATCACAGTAGAGAAAAAAAAATAAAGGATGAAAGGTTTTATGTCTTATTGAAATGCAGTGCTGAAACCTGTGTGTGTGAGAGAGAGAGGAAGAGAGCGAGAACAAAAGAGAGAAAGAGGAAATACAGAAGCAGTAAAGCAGCAATGGGATTTGAGGATAATTTTAGTACATGAAGAGTTATGATAATCAAGTAGTGGAATTTTCCAGAAATAGTCATAAAGTCATAATAGTTGAGAAGCTTTATAATGATGGAAGGATACAGTACAAGTAAAGTCTCGAGCAACAGATACTATCAGGAAGAGATATGCAATTAAATTATAAAGTTAAGGTGATATAGTAGAATGATTAGCAGATATGTGGGTTGATGTGTGTTAAAAAATATTTATCATGGGCTGGAATGGTGGACCTGTGGTTGGTGTGGGTGTCTGGCATGTGCAAGGACCTGGGTTCAAACCCCAGCTCCACATACATAGCTAAGTGTCAAAGAAACAAAAGACATATGAAAAGATAAATAAAACTGATACTTTTTCTTTCTCTTTCTAATATACATACATATATATGTTAAATATACATATTTTTATAATGAAATAGGACCTTACTATTCTGTATGTGATGAATAAGATAAAAAATGGTACATTTCTAATATTTTATAATATTAATTCTAAGAACCTAGTTATACTATATGTAGATATGCCCAATTGAAAGGAAAATAACAATGTATTTTAAGTTGTGTTAAATAATGCTCTAGGGATTTGAGAAGCAGTGAGCCAGGGAAATATTAACCAGTTAGGCTATATAATATTATGTCACCTTAAAATGCTCTAATAGTAGTTTTAGTTTTATTTGTTTAATTATTAGACTTGGTAAGGCTTTGAAGGAAAAAAAAAGGTACAGTGTCCAAAACAGAATCACCAAAAAATAAAAAGTCTATCCTTCAATATCCAAACAGGAAAAAGGATAAAAAGAGAACACTTTTTGTACTTAAAAGAGAGAGAGCATGTTTCTCTGGAGATGGAAACCCTGAGGAACTGAAAAGATTTTAGGGAAACAACCCAGAAAACAGCAAATGCACAAGGCCATGACCACCATATGCTGGCAGAAAACATAAGAAGGAAAAGGAGGACACAACCTGAGATCTGAGGTCACTTGACCTCTTTCTCCACTTCATGGCTTTACCTCCTCTGTAAATCACATTTATGGACTTTCTTTATAGTACTGTTATAGCACAGTAAAAAGTCCTTGAGAAGACTGCTAAAATTGAACGAGGCTTCGCCACATGAGCCTGATATTATTACTGTGACAAGGAGCTGAATGTCCTGATCATTAAGGCCTGGGTCACATGCCAAGATTACTCACAGGACCAAGAACAGCTCCTGCTAAAAAGAGGGACATGGGGACAGCTAGAACACATCCAGATCGTTGACTTGAAATTGGTGGTTGGTGCTTGTTCTATGCAAGAATATTTAAAGAAAAGAAATAATACAAAAGTCATCAGAAATTACCAGCACAATTACCACTAGAAAGGTTTATAAACACTATGGAAAGCTCAGATTATCTAACAATTAGAATCCATTCACAGAACTGTAATTGTAACTCCATCCACACAAAAGCTATATTGAAAAACAAGGGAAATATTAAATTGGGGATGACCTTGAAGCCCTCACTTTGTACACATTTCAAAAGTAAAACATTATAAATCTTTATTATTTCAATATTATTAAACTTCCTCTTGTATGTGACATATATCTTTATATTGAGAACACAATTAAAATTCTGTAGAGGGGCATTGTAGCAACTTCAGGTCTGTTTCCAGCAATATCAATATTGTCCATGTTTCATTTTCATGGTAATCAAAGTGTCCCAAACTCAAACGTGGATGGGGAAGGTAGATGAACAGGAGTGGTAGAGTCTCTGACTTATAGCTCCCTTCAGGTTACAACAGCATGAAAGAGAAAGAAGAGATAAACCTGAGTGTTGGAGCAGTCATTGCTAATGGCAGCTGGTGTTTTGAACATGCCATTTTAAAGAGTTGATATGGAAGAAGAAAGAAAAGCTTCCCTAGATATCTCAGAGGAAGCTGGTATTTTTCCTAACTGGGAAACAATAGGAATGTAAGAGTGTTTATAATTCATTTGAGGTGCACTGTAAAATATCAGCATTGCTGAAATAAAGCTTTACCTTTGAAAAAATATGCACTACATGCAGCATTATGAACTTACAGCCTATTTTTAAACTACTGAATTTATAGTCTGCAACAGTATTAGGAAGAAAAATAGAAAAGAAACTTCAAAAAAGTGATTAGAAATCAACATCATATTACAGAAAAATGAGCATAAATATTGCTAACAGCTTTTCATAAAATATCATGCATAAACACCACAATAATAATATGCATGAAAGGTAATATCTGCTTAGTTATCATGAAATTGCAATTCTAAGAAGTTTTTCATTCTAAATTTTCAGAGGAATATAAAAATAATAAAGTAGTAAAATTAAGCAGCAATGGAAAATAGCACGTGAAAGGTGTTATGAGAGTAAGAAAGTGCTAGAATTCTTTTAAGTGAGATTAGATTTGCATTATATGGAAGGTCAATGAGGCAAATAGAAGTTGTATGAAAAGGCATAGATCTTGGCATTACATGAACTTTTTATAAATAGGTGGATATAATGAAATCTACCACTAAATGAAGTTAGGAGGGGTAGTGATTGTTAATGATGATCTAAAAAAATTATAAAAATGTCTTTCAAGAATGCAATTGTGGGGCTGGAGCTGTGGCTCAATGGTTGGAGCACTTGCTTGGAATGCCCAAGGTCCTGAGTTCAAACTCCAGCACAGCGTATATAGCTAAGTATCGGAGAAACAAAGGCCAGATGAAAAATTTAATAAAGTTGATTCTTTCTTTCTCTCTCCATCTCTTTCTCTCTCTCTCTCTCTTAAAAAATGAAATTTAGGGGCTGGTACAGTGGATCGGTGGTTAGAGAGCTTGCCTGGCATGCGTGATTACACTGGTTCAAACAGCACCCATGTGTACAGCTAAATCTCAGAGCAACGAAAAATGTGAAAAACTCATTAAAAATTCTTTCTGTCTCTATCTCTCTTTCTCTCTCTCTCTCTCACTGTCCTTCTCTCTTTAAAAAATGAAATTATGAAATTGAATATACTGCATTAGTAGTAAAGATTTTAAAATTATTTCTCTATATTCTGTAATATGCTGCCTATAGGCATTTAACCTACAATTGTGTTGTTGAAAAATGAATTTGTTGTCATCAGTTTTGAATTTTCACAGCATATTCAAACCTGTTTATAAACACTGAGAAGTTAAATTCTTAATACTATTTATTATTTTTAAAGAGAGAGGGACAGTGAGAGAGAGAGAAAGAAAGAGAGAAACAAATTTTATTTAGTTTTTCATGTGGCCTTCAGTGCTCTGAGACTTTGTTGTATATGTAGTGCTGGGGTTTGAACTTGTGTACTTGCTCATGCCAGGCAAGCATCATAATTGTGGAGTCACTGTTCCAGCCCTCTTAATACTGCTTTAATTGACACTATATACTCCAAATTGATTTATCATGGAGAATGAGAATTTCATTCACACTTAAGAAAGGAGGAGCTAGAGCTGGAGTGGTGGCTCGGTGATTATGGTGCTTGCCTGGCATGCACTAGGACATAGGTTCAAACCCCAGCACATGTACACAACTGTCAGAATAACGAAAGCCACATGAAAAGCTAAATAAAATTGATTCTGTCTTTTTCTCTCTCTCTCACTGTTCCTCTCTCTTTTAAAAAGAGAAAAAAGAAAGGAGGAGCTAAAAGCAAACCCATAAAAGTGTTGTCAGTTGAAAACCAGTTGCATAAATTTCCTTTGTTTGTTTTGAAAACAAAATATATAGTTTATAATATACTTCATATTTGAGTTTCACTCAGGACCTACCTGGTAATTAACTCAAGAAATAACACAATCAGCAAATATTTTAAATTTAATTATGTTGATGCATAATATTTGAACATAGTTTTGACATAAAATGTCATTCTTTGATTCATGTATACACTGGGTAGTGATAAATTCAGGGTAATTAGCATATCTACCACCTTAAAATTTTATCATTTTTATGATAAACTTTTATCACCTTAAACTAGCATTTATTGTTAGTACATCACATTCTTCTAACTATGTTGAGGTATATAATGTGTTATTAATCATTTTATTCACCCAACATACCATAGAACCCAAGAATGTATTCCAAGATTTTTGAGAGAGCTCCGAGTATAAGAAATGGTTATACTCTTCCCATTTCTCTCTAGGTGTGATTATGGTCTTATTTTATCTTTGTCTATACATTCAAATCAACATCTGTCTATCTCAGTAATCATTTATATGCTATAATCCTAATTTTAGACTACATGAGGACCATATTTGTTAGTTTCTTTGCCACCTGAGGGTTCACTTTCTATGATAATCAGAAATCATCTGAATCCCTTCCTTCAGAAAACAGACCACCAAAGTCAGGAAATAACCATGATCCTACTTTTTATTTTTGTTTCATATTGGTTTTTGTACCACCTATTTTTCCAGTGAGGTCTTAACATTGATAAATGTTAGAGTTAGAGTTAAAGAATAAAATTTTCCACAGTGCATCATAAGCTATGGAAATATTTGACTGTTTTTGCAAAAATAGTATTGATATAAAATTAAAATCCCATAAAATATTTCGAAGAAAATACTTTCATTTCTTTAAAGAAAAAAATATGGAAAAAATCTTTCATTTTGGTATACAGTGTTGACATTGTAAGAACACAAAAAGAAAACACAAAATAGAAACTATACAAAACCCCAACACTCTTATTTTGATAATTGAGTTACACTTATACAAAATGCAAAAATATAAAATATGCAAAAAGCACATTTAGTGCAGACTTACAATGGAAAAATTTTTGATGAAACACAGGAAACTTCTGAAATATTTACTAGAAGAGTTGAATGTAGTAAGGTTAAATCATTGCTAAATCTGATTTACATTCCTGTGAAGTAGGAATTACTATAAGTGGGAAGTCCAATATAAATAAATATTTTTTTCTGATAGTCAAGTAATATAATTTAAAATAATATAATTAAATGAATTCTTGAATAAAATAGTATGAGGATAATGTTCTAGAAATACTTTTGTAGAATTCTAGCATTTATAGTTTATAGAAAAATATTATTATGCATTTTTATCCAGGAGTTAACCAATCTAGGTACTAAATACCTTATCAGAATACTATTGAATT
This sequence comes from Aplodontia rufa, assembly GCA_004027875.1. Classification (NCBI taxonomy): domain Eukaryota; kingdom Metazoa; phylum Chordata; class Mammalia; order Rodentia; family Aplodontiidae; genus Aplodontia; species Aplodontia rufa. The sequence goes on from PVKS010012846.1 coordinate 20,937, forward strand.
TAAATTGCTAGTTTCATAATCCCTTTGGAGTTTCCTATAAAGGACAGAGAATAACACATTGTTCAACTGAAGTTGGAAGGATGAACGAAGATTTTATGTATTTAATGATATCACATGTAAAAGTCCTTTTGTGAATTATGTAGTATGTGGCTGTGAATTATTTACAATAAACATGCTAATTGTATATAGAGATATATACCACTTTAGATGGGCATTTTAGAACATAAAGAGAACAAAGTTTTTGTTTGCTTATTTGTTTTTTTATTGAATATATTATCCCTAAGCATTACTTCAGATTTTTTTTTTTCCAGAGAGGAACAGTGAGAGAGAAAGAATCAATTTTTTATTCAGTTTCTCATGTGGCTTTCATTCTCTGACACTTTATTGTATGCATGGTGCTGTAGTTCAAACCTATGTTCTCAGGCATACCAAGTAAGCACTGTAACTCTTGAGTCGCCGCTTAAGTCCCCCTACTTTAGGTTTTAATAATAAAATAAACAATAAGAAGTCCTTGCCTTTGTGCAGAAAACATATATGTAAAATATATAGACAAGCAGGAAGGGATTCTCTAAAGAAAATGTTTTGGTAATTGAACCAAGATTGTTGGGACATTAGATTGACTGTTTAGATGACCTTTCAGTAAAAGACTGAAAGGCATGAGAAAGTAAGTCATTCTTAGAACAAGGAAGGACAAAATAATGAATAATACCCGATCCAAAAACCTGAAGTTTTCACCATAACATTAGTGTAGCAGACTAGAGAATATATGGACATGATCATTAAAGGAATTTTAGGGCAATGATACCATATGAATAGAAATATGGATAAGAGAAAACAAAAAAGCATCTTCAATAGTCGCAAGATTATAGAGTTGAATATTGCTTCAATTTTTTTAGAAATGGCCTGTGTTGAACCAAAATCAATTCTAGGTACTGGGATTGCATCAGCTGAGAATGTAACGTGACAAAATAATTAAGTTTCTTATGGAGAGTATAAATGAATAAAAATATATTCTTTAATTTTGTCCTTATTGTTGTTTTTGCTATCTGGATACAGTGGTCATGGTGAAAGAATGTTACATGAGTGAAGAAGATCAAAGACATGGTAGAGGATTTTTTTTACGGATAAGTTACTAGTAAGAAATATTTGTTTGGTATCAACTTAATGGCAAATAGCATTCGCATTAGAAAATACTACTCAAAATTATGTTTGCTTACTTCTAATTATATCGTAGATGTACATATATATTCCTATGCTTTCCCAGAGTTTCTTTTCTTATGGAGCTGGTATAATATAAATCATTATAAATCTTAAACTATACCCTGGGTGTGGTCTTGACGAAGATAGTTCGGTTCATTAAGCTCAGATTTCCTCTTCTTTAACAGCTCAGTGCATGTGTAAACATTCATCTAAGCCCATCTGCATCAGTCTTGGAGGCATGGGGTGAAGGAGTAACTAACATAAATAGATCAATGCTCTTTCTGCTCCAGGTGCCATGAGTAATATACTCATAGGTCTCTGACACAGAAGAATTTTATCTTCTGCCAGTGTCTATGAAACAATGGCAGGTTGATTTATTAACATCATGACATGAGAGGTTATATAAATTGAATCTTATTTTTAAAAGAGGGACAGTGAAAGAGAGAGAGAGAAAGGAAGCAATTTTTATTTTTATTTTTTTATGTGACTTTTGTCACTCCAACACTTTGTTGTGTGCGTAGTGCTGAGGTTCGAACCTGCTGGGGTTTGAACTTGCTGGGGTTAGAACCTGTGTACTTGCGTAAACCAGCCAAATACCATAACCACTGATCCATCACTCCAGTCCCATAAATTGATTCTTAAGAGTAACTTGATACATCACTGCAGAACTACTGATCAAAGTCTCTGAATAAGCCTTCATAATGTAAAATATTATCAAATAATCTGTATGAATAGACTCTTTTAGAATCATAATTTTAGCACTTTATTTCTTCATCAATTATTAATACTAAATAAGTATCTTTTACTTTCCAACGTGTAGAAAAATCTGGAGATGAAAACTGCACAAATGTCTTCTTTCTCCAAAAAAACAGACAAATTTAATTTTAAAATCAAGTTAGAGTGCTGGAATGGTGGCTCAGTGTTTGAGAGCTTGACAGGCTTACACGAGATCCTGGTTGAATACCCAGTATCACCTACACAAATAATAAAGAAAAAAGATGCCAGATTGAAAAAAAAAGAACTCTCTCTTTAAACAACAACAACAACAAAAAATTAAGTTAGATATTATTTTTTCTTTAGCTATTTTTTCTGATCAAATACCTTCTGTTTCAAGTGGATAGAACTTCAAGATTAATGTTGAAAATGCTCATCAGTTTTTAGGTATAACAAGTTGAAGACTCTCATTTACTTTGACCTAATGGCCAGGTGACATAAATCTTATACACTCAGATTTTCTGATTTAATTGACCATTCACCTTATTATTATTATTTTTGCTGTTTCTATTATATTCTTTCAAATATTACTGATTCTCTGGTTTGTAGTTAAATCTAACTTCCATCTTTTAATTTTCTTCTGGAGACTTTTGCCCCATCACAATTCAATACTTTTTATATATATATATATTTACCTATTAAGTATATTTTGCTCTTGTGTACAGAAAATGAGCCACATAAATGAATACAAAGAAAAACTATGATCTGTTCTTCATAAGGCCTGGAATTTGAGTAGGGGATGGAATTCCTCTTACATATTAGAAACTTAGATAACGAAGGTATAGTTCATGTGGAGAGTCATATGTGAATGTATTATTCCCAAGGCAAGATTAGAAGATGAAGAGTGTCTATTGTTTAAAACTAGTAAAAGAATTTATTCAGTGCCCTCAGTATTCAATTGCTTATTCCAGCAAACTAAGCCATCATTCACAAACCATCTTTAATTCTTTTTGGTTCCAGTGATTTTAAAGTTAATAGACTGTTAACAAAAAATACATTTAAAATCTTTGGTGGTTAAAAATGGATCATTTAAACATGATGTTTTGGAGAAGAAAACACTATTGCATAGAACATGGTACAGCAGTAGTAGAGCTCTCTCTCAGTGTCTCGATCATTAACTTGATAGAAAGGATAACAGCAGTCAATTTTTTATATCTAAGGAATTTCAAAACCATGACGTGCATTATTCAATATCAATGACCTCTGCAAAAAACATGATGAATAAATCAAAGTGGAAAAAGTCCTGTAATGAATATAACGCTATCTTAGGGCAAAATTGTTTCTACATAATAACAATTATATATTTTTTCATTACTTACCACAACTCTGAAGTTCAAGGCCTATTTTCCTTTCAAATTAATGCCTTATGTTGCTCATGAGTAAGGAGAAGAGACACATAATTTTGTAATTCAGTCTTCCACAACATTACTGACTAGTACATCTTTAATCATTTATGAACCATTTATGTTTATCTTCTTGGCAAAGAAAATAATATCATGGCTAGATTTTATAATTAACTTGTTGTTGGAAATAAATCATCTGTAGTCATCATTACATCCTACCCAGATAGGCGAAAGGATAAAGAACAAAAATATTGGTATATGACCTGATCATATTCATAGCTTTCTTACCTTGTATAGTTGACAAGCAGACTGAATTAGACCATGGGATATTTTAAATGACCTTCTTATAATAGATTAATCAAATATACTCAATAAAGGAAATACATAAAAAGAATGGTATTTATACAAAAGTTTATAAGTTACATTTTGTCTTATTATTTTGTTGCTGAGGGTATTTTTATATAAAAGAAATATCAACAGTATAAAGTTATCTCCTCCACTACTAGGTAGAAAATATATTTTAAATACTTTACATGATATATAATATCAGAGGTCTATTACTGTCTTCTTAGAAAAACAATGAATATAATATATTACAATGTAAATCCAGCAATTTTCTTTCATGACTTAATTACCCATGAATTTCATATGCTTTCATTAGTAAGATACTTTAATTATGCTGGAATGCATTTGAAAAAGTAGGTACATATTACAACATTGTTAAACCTTGCATTTTAACCTATTGGCATTTAGATAATTAGTTGAATGATTTTCCATTTACTATAACTCAATCATCTTAAGAAAATCAATTTAGGTAAGGAGAGACAATTATTTTTAATAGGTGTCCATTAAAAATATATACCATCTATTAAGATACAGTTATTTTTCTTAATTGAATTCTAGAAACTCTGCTTACATTTTGTGAAATAGAGTAGAGTTAAGAATCTGATGTTGGAGGTTATTTCAAATAGCTACTCTACTGCTCAAACAGGGAAGCCTTAGATATGTCACTTAAATTCTCTGTGTTTCAGTGTCCTTAACTGTATCAATGCAAAGAGAAAAGCTTACCTTTAAGAGTTATGTGTGATCATGTGATCAGGGAAGTGGGTGGAGCTATTCTATTACTTTTAATCCCTTTTTTAAAGCATGAGTTTTATGTTTAGTTATACATTTTAAATGTGTGCCTTCAACTTTTAACATATAATATTTAATATTTTGCAATTGCTTCTTAATAAATGGAATAGAAGATTATTAAAATTTCATCAAAGTAGACACCACAAATAGAACTTAAATTTTATAAGTTTATCATTTTGTAAATTGCAAGCATTATTTTCTTTAAATATGGCATTTTCATCAAGATTAAAATATAATTGTATTTCAAAATGAAAGATTCCCAGAATGTCTTTTGAAGTCTTCTGCACCTCTCCTGGATAAAATTACCCCTCCTTTCCTACTTAATCCCATTATGTATTTTTACTTTGCCATAGTTATCCTTTTATAAGTTTTGTTTTCATTATGTCTGCTTTATCATAAAATGAGCAATATGAGAAAAGGTATTTTTTTATTCATTTATCTTAGCTTATATTTGAAATTCTACCTTGAATATTATAGGTATTCAACACAATTTAAGGAATTGTTTATGTTTATGACATTTAAAATTAAAAATTTACAATTGTGACATTTTATAGATTTATTCCCCTGGTCATCATTAATATCACTGACCAAACACCTTAAGGCATATTGCAGGTTTGTACTTGGTGTCCCCCTGGTTTAGGCTATAAGCTTTTAAACAGTGTTGGCTCAGAAGACACAGTATCTGTCAACACAAGACCATGCGGAGTCTTGCTCATCTTTGTCAGGGCGTTTAGTAGCTGTATGTGGTACTGCTCTGTCAGCCTGGAGAGCTGAAGATCTGAAATAGAGCTCCCCTGCGGAAGATGTGTATGAACATGTAATATGAGAGTGAATAGAATATTTTCATGTTAAATTACTGAGATTTTTAGATTTTTCATTAGTTTCATTATCCTATGGTATTTGGAAATGATGTTCCATTGTGTTAGAATTAAAAGATAACAATAGAAAATATTTAAGTTAAAAGACTTCAAAAGAAGAAAAAAAAAAGAGATGGACAAACAGATTTAGGAAAGACACCACAGACATAGATGCCAAGAACTTGTATTCCTATTCCATAAAGGCCACGTGTTTGTTTCCCTATGGGTTGGGGACATTGTTTTCATTTTCTGATGGAGGGAATACCAAATAATTAGCAGAGATGTTTTACAGCTAAAATTGAAATATTAATTGGCATGACAGAATTACACATCTAGTAAAATGAAAATGTGAATGGGTGAAGATCCCTAATCCCAAGCCTTCGGAATCCTTTTTCATCTGAAATGAGTCACTGAGCAGCATCGCTAAGTCCACTGATGCAGGACTCTTCCAGTGGGTTCCTGATGGCTCACTCCTCAGTAGGAAGAAATTTTCCTGCACAAGCAAAGTTCTGTCACCTGATGCTTCTCCTGCTTCCTCAGCATCTGAGACATCAATTGTCTCGAATTTCACTTCCTTTTAAAGCAATAATGTGTTATTGATGGTGAGACATGCATGCTTGCCATTTAGGCATCCTGCAAGGCAGCTGTTTTGTTCCTTCCGACCATTAAACTGATTAGAGAAGAAAATTAAATATAATATTTGTTCGAGTCCAAACAACACTGGAATTGGCAGGCTGCACAATTAGAGTTTGGGAAGGAAAAAATGGTTGAAAGAATGGTATTACTCTGTGTCAAATGAGAAAGTGATGTACAAAGTGGAATTTTTATAATTCAACCCACATCTGAGCAAAGCAGCTATTGATTATTTTTTTAAAGTTGGCTGCCATTTAAGTGGGGCAATTAGTTAAAGACTGAGAATAAGCAAAATCTTGCAATGCTCCTGCTGCTGGTGCCCTGTGACTAATTTAAATCTTGTAAAAGCCACAGTTTCACAGTCTCTAGAGAAGCTCAGAGGAAATTTGTCAGAGATGGTTTGCCGAAAGTCACAGGGAAAAAAAAGCAGCTCTCTTCAGATATGTCTTTTAAAGCTAATAACGATCTAATTATAGAGAGAGTATGGTTGCCACCACCAGCTGAAAGCATTTTGTGGATTTAAAAAGCAAATTGAATTGAAGAAACACAGCTAATGTAACTGTAGCATCTGGGGTTCTCATAGGTTTATTCAGCCAAAACCAATATATCCCTCAAGGTGACCCAGACTAGGAGGGGGTGATGTTATCTCAGTCATGATTAATAAAGTGTCACGTCTCAAACTATTATATACATGATTTGTTCTTCCTATCTTAGAATATATAATAAAAAACTTAAATTGCCTCAAAGAATTTTTAAAATTACACCTTATTTTTGAAGTATTCCTGCGAAATTTAAATCTGATGATAGAGCCTCCTTTTCTACAGTTGTTACATTGGCAAGTTGAGATAATTACTTGACTGGCATGTTCATAATTACCTATGCTTTCTATGCTGCAGAGTTATTTTTAAAATAGAATTTTCACAACTAAAAACCTTATTCTGTTGAGGAGATACATTTTAAACCTTGTTCTCTGCTCTTGGATTATCACAGCATTCTGACTTCCATTTCTTTCATAATTTGTATGGCAAAGGCTGTTAAAGCACTCATGTAATATGGCTTAAAATATAAGCATTTTGCAATGAAAATAATTGTAATACGCTTATTTTATTAATAAAATATGTAAAACATACCTAGCAAATGCATTCATCTTCCAACAAGGCATTGCAATCTGAAGATCTAAGCTATGTGGCCAAAATAGAAGGAAATGAGTAATAAGTAATATTTCTAAAAATAGTTTACATTACTTTCTTAGACTGTGAGAAAGAGTAGGACTGGGAACAGAGATCAGGAGATGAAGGAGAACAGTCTGTTAAAAGTTATGAATCTTTTCTGACTTCCTTCTGTTCAATATTGAAAGAATATATATTTCATTCTTTATAGATTATGTTTGATAATTTTCAAAATTCTTTACAAAAGAAGATATTATTCCATCATTATGGATTCTTTTTAAATGATCAGAGGATATATTTATTTTGGAGAAAATGAAAAACAAAACATCCTGACAATTCAGGAATCTCACTATGAAGGTAGAAGGGAAAAGATGGTTCTACTACTGCATAATTATTAAAACCAGAATGTGATGTGCATCACAGGTAATATACTTAAAAGACTGAAAAGACAAAATGAAATATTATACTTTTATAGAGCCAAACATGTACAACCTGTTACATTATATTTCTCAAGATAAATAATGACTAATTCTCAATTAAAAGAGTTTGACAACCTCATTTGTCAAAATAGTTCATCCTAAATTCGTTCGGTTGTTGGCAGTAACCATCTGCAAGCTAATTGTCTTTAATGAAAGAAAACATATATTTCTCATCCTTATAACATGAGGTAGTTTTGCAACTTGGAGCAGAAGGTCTGCCAGAGTTACACATCTGTAAAACCTGGGAGAAAGAGACATTAGCCACCCTGGTGATTTATTGTAACGAGATGACTCAAGACACTTGAGAATGACAGTCTTAGTCCTAAGGTTATCAACAGTCCTACTTAACTTTGAAAAGGATATGTATTCATTTCAAAGAGAAAAAAAGAATCAGCAAATGTTCTAAAGTAAATGCTCTAAGGAAAGGGAGGACAGTCTCTGATTTCAATGCATATTTGCCATTACAAGGGCAGAGAAAAATAATTATATGATACACACTTAATATTTAGGGATGAAGAAACTAAGAATCAGAGTATAAGATTGATTATTTCTGGGAGGATAAGCCCTGACTTCCACTCCAATGCATAATGGTATCTAGATTTAAGGCTAACAACAGCCACCTGCCCCATAAGAAAGGTGGGAGCGCCTAGCAGGAACCTTTCCTTCCTATTTCACCACTCTTCTTTCTGCCTCATCCCCCTGCTTCATTCATGAGATCTCCAGTTGCCAATACTCACAGCTAATGCTCATGGCCACAGCAACCAATAGATAGATTGAGATCAAGTTTGCTCTTTCATGGTTTATAAAAAGGAAATAAGACTCTACAGAATATTAACTTTAGAGGTGAACTTTTATAATGTTAGGAAAGTAATGTAAACAGTCATACAAGGATTTACAGTGCATAGGACTTCACACTTATTCCCACAAAATAACTTAACATACATATTAATCACTCAACTTCATCCCACACAAACTTAGAAAATCAGCACTCTGCTGTTAAGAAGCTGTCATATCAATAGCTCCGAGTTGCCACTTTCAAAGGGAAATTGCACTCTTTTTAGAGTTGTAGAAATACATGTAGGCTACACAAACAAGAGTATAAATCCTTACATGTCCTTACAAACTGATAAATAAGAGATAGAAAGCATATATTTAGAAAATTATATCCATGTATTGAAATTCCTACTTTACATTGGCTAAAGATACTTAAAAAGTCTTTTTTTTTTCACTTAAGTGATTCCAGATAATTTTACAACTCTCTACCTAGCACCCAAACTACATAATATATAATGCCAATGAAGTCACTAATCTGGAATAAATTTCTTAAGTGTATTACAAATAATTTAAGCCATCTTCCAATGAATGATAGCAGAAAGAAGGTCTGAACTCACCACCTTTATTTAAAGTAGAAAAGCTGGTTCTATTGTCAGATAGCCATAACAATGACAGATGAAAGTAGTACTGGATAACATACCCAACTGATCATAGAATTAATACTCATTCTTATAATGATAGAATTACTATTTTTTCTTTTTAAAATGAATCACATTTCATAACCATGTAGACAAGGAGCAAATAATTATAAAACATAACATTAAAAGATTAAAGAAGGGGCTGGAGTGGTGGCTCCACAGTTACAGCACTTGCCTGGCATGCACAAGTACAGGGGTTCAAACCCCAGCACCCACATACACAACTACATGTCAGAGCAACAAAAGTCATATGAAAAACTCAATAAAAATTGATTCTCTCTCTCTCTCTCTCTCTCACTGTCCTTCTCTCTTAAAAAAAAAAAAGGTAAAGGAAAGGTAAAAGAAGTTACAGTGATGTGACTATTGAAAGACCAGACAATTAATACAGGCAGCCTCTAGTGAAGTCAGGCAGCAAACCTCTGCTCACTGTTTTGAAGTTTACAGGTTCCTTTACACCCAAGGTGACAGACTCCCTTGGGCCCTTATCAGAAGATCCTCACTTTACTAAAATAAAACAGTCTGACCAGAAAACCCCTGCTGTGACCCCCCCACCCAATTCGGTCCTAAAAGACCACCTATCCGATGGTCATTTTCCACTTGAAAAGTGTGTCCCTGCGACTTGCTGAGGTCTGGATTCCTTTCTTTCTGCGCCTCTTACCCTTCCTTTTTCAGCCACATTTTTCCTATCATCTATAAACTAGAAAAAGTCAGAAAGTAGATTTTCCACTAGAACCACCTTAGGAAATGCAATCCGTTGACACCTTGGCTTTGGCCTCAATGAAAACTGTTTGTAATTTCAAACCTACAGAACATTATAACAGTTAATTGTTTTAAGTCACCAAATTAGTGGTGATTTTTATAGCAGTAATAAAAAACTGATATAAAAATGTATTCCATATTTGGAAAATTAGAATTTAGAATGTGGACATTTTTTTAGTAGTGGTAGGAGTTCTTATTCAGCCTATCAAAATTATCAATTTGTTTGTTACCATAGGCAACTGGTTCTCAGTTATACTGGAAAATTTTAGAAACAAGGAAAGAACATGTATTTTAGTATTTTCCTACCCACAGTGGTTTGAGGTGCTAGAGTATTTATCCACCAACTTCCAAAGTCCTTGGCTAAAAGTTGGTCCTGGATTAGGGTAGTATGAAACATACTCACAATCTGACTACACTTCACACGTTAGGTTTCCAAAGTCAGGAAAAGCCCTGAGATAAATCAAAGCAGGGGCTGACATTTGGATGGACTAATGCATATTAAAATGATAAAGGTAAGAGCAACTTTTAGATCCATTCACTCCCCACATTAGCTTTACTCCATCCTGTCATTGATTATTCAACTTCTTTGCTTACCACAATTCCATTTTGAAAATGGACTGACTGGAGGGTTCATGTAATAATCTACATTCCCAGTGCTGAAATTATTACCAAGGCTACACATGACATAAATCACCTATGTCCTCTATTACCACTGTAGATTCTCCTCATCCCCAACCAGCACTCATGTTTCTTTGGTTTGCTGTCTATCGGAGTAACCAAACACACACCCCTGTCGAGTTTGAGCTCCTGGTTTCTGCTCTAGTTGGACAATGGCTGCTACAATTTTCAACACAGAGTTGTCACCAGATATGGAAAAATACAAAGCACTTTGGTGAATCTTCTGATATTCTTGTGTCAGAAATTTAATCTCCTCATGAAAATCAAGGTAATTTTTCTTAGTAGAGCAGCTACTTTGCTAATCTGGTGTTATAAGGTGTCCGATATGATTAAATATCATAATCAATATTAGTGAAATTCTTATATGTCATCAGAGGGGCAACCTTTCCTATACTTTAGCAACCAGAAATATATTTCAGCAAGAACTGAAAAACAAAGTGGTTGGTTAGCCTTCCGTTTCTATAAAAAGCTGAAGTAATCAGGTTATAAAGAAAAAAAACATTTATTTTGGCTCAGTTTTGGTGGTTTCAGTCCACCATTTATTTAGGCCCACTCTTTTGGGGTCTATGGCAAAACAGCACATCATGGTGAGGAGCATGTGGCAAGGCCAGATGTTTTATTTCATGGACAAGAAGTGCAAGAAAGAAAAAGGAAAAGAATAAGGTTTCAAAATTCCCTTCGAGAACATGATGTAAATGCCTAAAATCTCCCTGTGGGCCCCACTTCTTAAAGTTTCCCCACCTCTCAATAGCACCACAGACTGAAGTCCAAGACTGAAACGTATGAGCCTTTGAGGGATAATCCATAATCAACCTATAGTAATGGGAAGCACAAGTTTTTCAAGCGAGTAACTATTGATAATTTTCTGCACAATCTGTCCATTATGCCATAAGGTTTTCCATTTTGCTATAAGCTTTCATTTTTTTCCTTCTTTGCATCAATGGCATTTAACAACCAGTCAATTTCTTAGTCCTTACAATTGCCTTTGTCCTCATATTTCTCAAATGCTGAAGAAAGCAGTGCTCTTCATTTCTCCGGCAGCCACAAGTATGAGTCATTTTAACTCTGGTATGACATATGTCATGGCTTGTCACAAAATGATGTGCTTACAACCATCTGGACAGGGAGTGCTATGATCCAATTACAAAATTCTATGCTGAGAATCTGCTTCCTGTATCTAATTCTAGTAGCAATTATCTTAGTTTGGGTTCCTCTAGATGCTGACTTTGTGACAAATATCCAAATATAATTTATTTGGGAAGTCATCTCTGGGAACACTCAGTACAGAAGCAGGGAAGGTAAAGGAAGGCAGCCAGAAAATGCATTAACATAACTTGACTGACATAAGTAAATAGCAGAATATGAGGTCACCTGTTTGTATCCTCCCACGATAGAATGATTCTTTACCTATTGGCAGATAAAAGTCTCTTTGTAGAAGACTTAGGAGTAAAAATAAGGTTGTAAAATCCCAGGAGAGTTCATAGCAATCCCCAGGTGACAGACTCATCAAGCTTCAGATGCAGAAAGGCCATGCTCCCAGAAGGACTTGCATACATCTTCATTTATCCTTGATCCTCTACTGAAACTATCTGCCACAGGGTTCTAAAATAAAACATGCACATTAATACCTTGGTAGAAAGATCACTTACAATAGGGGATTAATTAACTGGTTGGGTTGAGGCTTTCATAACTGAATCATCTCACCTCAGCCCTCCTGGATTCTATCACATGAGCTTTTGGGAGAAACCTTTCATTCAAACCATAAGAGGGCCCAATAGTTATCCTGAAATTCAGCTCCAGTCCCTCTCAGCTGTGGTTCCAAATTAGTACCATATAAGGACAGAGGAAGCATTGTCTAACTGGGCCTTTAGGACAGGCTGACTGGCCTATGTTCTATAGCAGATCCTGAAATGTCCCTAAATCTCAGTGCTAGTCCATGTCAGCTATAGTTTGAAAAACATCTCACCTATATAGGTAACTTCTGAGTCTTACTCACCAATGCCAGTGGATTGGACTTGCCAATATTCTTTCCAAAGTAGACTCTAAAATAGCCAAAAGCTTAGATTCAGACCCTCCCAACTGTGTTTAGAGAAAATGCTATCCAATAGCTGCAAGTACACATTCTTCTCAGTTGCACATAAAATATTATGAAGGATGTTGTTAGGCCACAAAACAAGTCTTAACAGACTTATGAAGCTGGACATTATATCAAGTATCTTTTTTGGCCACAATGGAATGAAACTGGAAATTAATAATAGGAGGAATTTTGGAAAATTCACAAATGCATGCTCTTGAATAAGTAAATAATTAAAGAAGAAATTAAAAGCAAAATTAAAAACCTGTTTAAGGGGTTGGAGCGGGTGCTCGGCGGTTACAGTGCTTGCCTGGAATGTGCAAGCACACGGGTTCAAACCCCAGCACCCACGTACACAACTAAGTTTCAGAGAGACAAAAGCCATGTGAAAAACTCAATAAAAATTTATTCTCTCTGTTTCTCTCTCCCTCACACTGTCCTTCTCTCTTTAAAAAAAAAATAAAACTAGTTTAAGGCAAATACAATTGAAACACAACATAGTAAAACTTATAGAATGCAGCAAAAATAGTTCTAAAAGGGAAGTTTATAGCAATAATTATCTACATGAAAGATGTATAAAGATATTAAGTAGGACTGGAGTGGTTGCTCAATGGTTATAGCCTTTGCTGGGCATGGTGAGGACACAGGTTTGAACCCCAGCACCACAAAGACAATGGAGTGTCGGTGCAACGAAAGCCACATTAAAAACTAAATAAAATTGATTCTCACTTTCTCTCTCCCTCTCCCTCTCTCTTTTAAAAATAAAAAAGATTTTAAGTAAAGAATTTATTGCTCCACTGCAAGGGAGAAACTAAGTCCAAAGTGAAAAAATTGAGAGTTAATAAAGATAAGAGAAAACAAAATGTAAAAAGAGATAAAAAGTTAAAAAATTGGTAAAATTTAAGAGTTGTTTACTTGAAAAGATAAATAAAATCATCAAACTTTCAGCCAGACTAAGGAAAAAAAGATAGAATAAAACTAATAAGAATTGAAAGAGGAATATTACAATATCATAGGAATATAAAGGACCTATGAACAAGATCTATGAACAATTACACCCCCCAAAATTGGATAACCTATTGGAAATTAGTAAGTTCCTAGAAACATATAACCTACCTGAAATGTATAATGTATTCTGAATCAAGAATAAATAGAAAATATGAACAGGCAATTACTGAGTAAGGAGATTGAATTAGTAATAAAACATAAGTCTTTCATCAAAGAAAATTCCAGAATCAGAAAGTTCCACTTTGGAAGTCTAACAAACATTTAAGAACTAATGTCAATTTTCCTCAAACTTTTCAAAAAGTAAAAGAGTAAATACTTCTAAAATTATTTTATGAGACCAGCATTGCCCTGGTGTCAATTACAGACAAGACACTACAAGAAAAGTGAATTATAAGCCAATATCTGCAGTGAACATAGATACAAAAATCTTTAACAAATTATAAGTGTAATCCAACAGCATAGTAAATGCATCATTCATCATCATCAAAGTTGAATTTACTTTTATGACTCAATAATAATTCAACAATATATAAATCAATGAAGGTGATGCACAGTAACAAATTAGACTTAGAGTGAATGCACTTCAACACAATAAAGACTATATATAAAAACACCATAGCTAGAATTCTACTCAATGTTAAAATTTGAAAGCTTTTCAGGAACAAGAACCAGCATCAGGAACAAGACATGGTTACTCACTCTCACCATTTTTATTCAACATAGTACTGTAAGTGCTAACCAGATCAATGAGATGAGAAAGAAAAATTATAAGTCATTCAAATAAGAAAGGAAGAAGAGAAATTGTCGTTTTCCTGGTGACATGATCTTGTATATAAAACACCATAAAGATGCTACAAAAAAACCCTAAAAATGATAAATTCAGGAAAGTTTCAGGATAAAATTTTATTACTCAAAATTCAATAATATTTCTTTATACCAACAGCAAACTATCTGAAAGAGAAAGTGAAAAATTAATCCCATTAAAAGCAGCATAAAAAAGTTATGAGCAAATAATCAAGGAGATGAAAGAACTGTAAACTGAAAATTAAAAATATGAATAAATACTAAAATAAATCACTGGAAAAAATTTTAGACAACACAAATAAGTGGAAAGTTATATAAATTCATGGATTGAAAGAATCAATATTGCAGAGATATTCATATTACCCAAAATCATCTTATGCTTTCTACACTTTGGACATTAGACCCTTATCTATATAAGATATTCAAACTCCATTGCAAGAAACAAATTACCCAATAAAGACGTGGACAAAAAAAACTAAATAGACATTTTTAGGAAGGCATAGAAATGACCAACAAATATATGAGAAAATGCTTGTCCTCTATAATAATCAAGGAAATACAAATTGAAACTATAATGTGATATCACCCCCAACTTGTTGTAATGGCTTTTATCCAAAAGAATACAGATTAAGTGCTGCCAAAAGTGTGGAGAAAAGGGACTAGAGAGGTGGCTCAAGCATTGGATGGTTTGCCTGGCATGTGTGAGGACCTGGGTTCAATCCCAGCAAAATATATGCAACTAAGTAGAGGAAAAACAAAAACAAGATGAAAAAATAAATCATTCTCTCTCTCTCTCTCTCTCCCTAAAAACAAGGAATGAGGAGAAAAGGGAACTTTTGCACATTACTGTTGTGATTGCAAATCAATACAGCCAATACTGGAAAAATTACGGAGGTTCTTCAAAAACTAAGAAATAGAGCTACTGTATAATCCAGCAATCCCACTTCAGGGTGTAGGTCCATTAAGATTTAAATCTGTATAGCAGAACAGTTTTTGCATTCCCATGTCCTTGGCAACATTATTCATAATAGCTAAGATAAAGATGCTACCTGGGTGCCCATCAAGACACTATTGGAAACAGAAAAGGTATATATGTATGTATATGTACGTATATATACGTATATATATGTATATATAAAATTATATATATACACACACATGCTTATATATCTCCATATATTTTAACTTCATTTAATAATTCCATAATGTAATATTTATCAACCACATCTCACTGTACCCAATAAATATATATATATACATATGAATATTATTTGTAAAATATTATTTGTAAAATTTAATAAAAGACTGCCTTAACAAATTACCTTTGTGGCAAGGGAGCTTTGCATAATTCTGCTGGGAGATTCTGGAGCCTTTGTGATTATGTGTGTGTGTGTGTGTGTGTGTGCATGCAAGCGTGTGTGCGTGCGTGTGTGTGTGTGTGTGTGTATGTATTATTCAGCCTTAAACCAGAAGGAATTGTTGTTTGTGACAACAAATGAACTTGGAGCATATTATGCCAAATTAAATAAGCCAGGTACTGAAAGATAAATACCATATGATCTCACTAATATTGGAATCCAAAAATCAAACTCACACATGGTATAGAATATAGAGTACAGTGGTGGTTACCAGAGGCTGGGGAGAGTATCAGTGGAAAAAGGGACTTGTTGGTCAAAGAATATATGGTATCATTTAGATAGGAGAAATAAGTGTTATTGACAAATGAACAGAATGATGAATATAATAAATGAAAACAATGCATAATATATTCCAAAATTATGGCAAAGCATAGTAGATATAATTAATAATGATGCATTGTATATCTAAAAATGGAAGAGAGGATTGTAAGGGCATGTATCATAAAGGAATGACAAAATTTTAAGATGATTAATATACTAATTACCCTAAGGTGAGCATTACAAATGTTAAACATTAGTCAAAATATCATAGTTCCTCATACATACATACAAATATTATGTACCAATCAAAATGTTAATAAAATTTTCTAAAATTTAAGATTTTATATGTGTTAACTACACCCAATATATAATACATAAGTGAGGTGACAGATTTGTTAATTAACTTTATTTAATCATTTCATAATGTAAATTTTATCAAACATATCTCATTATACCCGATAAATATATGCAATTATTATTTGTCAATTAAAAGTAAAATTTAAGGAAAGAATGCCTTGGCAAATTACTTTTGTGGCCAGGGAACCTAATTCCACTCAGTGACTCTGGGAGCCTTTTTAGAATTTATGATTCAGATTATTTCCCTGAGGGCCAACTGCTTGAAGGTTTCTCCAGCTTTCATTAATTTTCTGGCAATCCAGACTGACTAAATTTGCACAGACAGGAATAAGAAGTCCATAAAAAATATTTAGGCAAATGGAAGTTTGTGCTGGAAGTTAGAAGCTCGATCCTTATGTTTATAGATATGAGAGGAAGACACTGCCAAGACCTGCTAGAGCCAATCATATTGTTTTATAAAACCTACCAGCATAACAATTTCCCTTGGGAGTTCTTCTTCCTCCAAACCATAGAAAGCATGTTAGTATAACAAATAACTGATATTAATCTCCTTTGCTTATGAATAAATGCACACTTTGGTTTTATTTGTCTCAGAAATCTATATTCCACACAAACATACCCTGAGTCCACCTAGAACCAGAAACCATCACTCCCATCCTATTTCTTCATTAGATTATCAGGTTAGTTATACTAGGATAGAAATATTGAGTCTATCTATTCATATCAAATAGGAATCACATATCTCCTGTGTTTATCTGTGGGATCCCAGCACAAAGTGATTATTGAATTTAAGTTTTTATGGTTTCTTTCTTTACAATTGCAGGCAGCTGAAACTTCATTATCTCAAAAGACCTAGGGTTACTGAATTGACCCTCCCTAGTACCTATGTGGGTTATCGGCTCAAAAATACAGCAGAAGTATATATTTCTCAGAAGAACAAGATCTTTATATCATTATTTATTTTTTTATAGGTTAGCCTAACATTTAATAAATACAAACTACTTGCAGTACCATTCACTAAGGTGGCTACGTATTTCAGTTTTTCTCCAAATGCACTAAAAGATACATTCTTTGGTTGTCAAGAATTCTCCAATCTCAAATATTATCACAACCTTCTAAAATCTCAAAGCAAATATCAATAACCTACAAATACACAGATGTGACCTTTGGAAAGCACAAAAATTAAATGTTTCTTTATTTTTCAAGAAGGCTTTTGAACCAGTCTCTAAGGTTGTTATTATGAAAAAAGATATTATCTTTTCAATTAGCTCTTTAACTCATATTTGAACAATGTTTTACATTTCCATTTTGGGTATATTTTCATATATGCAAGCAGAGAAACCCAGAAAAAAATTGTGGGTTTTTTTAGAAATTATGAAAAATGACAATTTTTGTTTTTAGCAACTACAATTGAATTTTGAGTTGGGAGAGTTCATCTTTTCCCTTGAATCCCCTTTCCTAAGTACTAGAATACTAAAACATAATATATCTACATGTCAATGTTTTTTATGTTTGGATGTGAGGTGTCCACCAAAAAGCTCGTGATTGGTTTGTGAGAGCCTTAACCCAATCAGCAAATTAATCCCTAGATAGGCATTAATTGGCTTTAACTGAAAGCAGGTGGGGTGTGGCTAGAGAAGGTGTTTCATTGGGGGCATGTCTTAGGGTATATATTTTGTATCTGGTCAATGGAATCTCTCTCTCTGCTTCCTGATCATGTGGAAAGACACTTTCTTCCATCACATTCTTCTACTATGTTCATTCTCACCTGAAGCCCCAAGGAATGGAGTTGGCCATCTATGGACTGAGACCTCTGAATCTGTAAGCCCCCAAATAAACTTTTCCTCCTGTAAAATTGCTCGTCAGGTGTTTTAGTCACAGCAGCAAACAATCTGACTACAACAGATGTAGATGTGTGGAGCTTACATGTGGGGTTTACATGGCTCCCAAAGATATCAAGGTCCTTAATCTTGGGTCCTGTGCATGTTATTTTACATAGAAAAAAGGGACTTTGCCAATGTGACCAAAGATAGAATATGGAGATGATGAGATTATCCTGCATTATTGAGATGGGTGCTAAATGTCATCTCAAGTGTCTTTGCTTGATGGAGGCAGGAGGAGATTTACTACAAAAGAGGAAGAGGTGACGTGATGTAATGAAGAACTCAAGCAAAGAACTGAAGGCACCTCTGGAAGCTAGAAAAAGCATAGAAACAGATTCCCCCTGAACTCTCCGTAAGGAACAAACCCTGTCAATATCTTGCTTTTAGCACCATTGGCCTTATGTCAGATTTCTTTATTCAGATTATAAGGTAATAAGTTGTGTGCTGTTCTAAACCTTGAAGTTTTTGGTAATTTACTGTAGCCACCATGGAACTAATAGAGCGTGAACAGAAGACATTTTGGTGGGAAAAAAAGATAAAAAGAAAGAAAAAAAGAGAAACTACATAGAACTGGAGGTGCAGAAATTTTCTTACAGAGATAAGAATTAATTTCCAACAGCATTTATGAAACAGAAATGGCAAAACTTTGAGGAAGGCTACAGGCCAGGAAAACCTTCAATATCTCAGGTATACCACAATGTCTTTTGTGAATGAAGCCCTAATATCTCTTGTGTGTTTACTAGTATCTTAAAGTAATGCTTACTTTAGGAGAAATGATTTAGTTAAATACATGTGTTCTGTGACTTCTTTGGTAGTGGTCTCCATAAAGGCTATATGGTCTCCATTTATTCTTTTTGGAAATTATATGAACAATTTATTTTCACTAAAATGAAAATTAATGATGGCTGGATTTTATGTCATTTTATATTTATTTATTTTTTTTACCAGGGATTGAACCCAGGTTTGTTTAACCACTGATCCACATCCCCAGTCCACTTTATTTTTTGAGACAGGGTTTTGCTAAGTTGCTTAGGATTTCATTAAATTTCTAAGATTGGCTTTGAACTTGTCATCCTCCTGCTTTAGCCTCCTGAGTTTCTGGATTTATAGGCATGTCCCACTGCCCCGCTGGTTTTCATTTTAAAATATAAACCATTACCTTAGTTTTTGTTTCACTGAGAGGAAGAAGAGGCCGACATTTAAGTTAAATGCATCTCTGAATCACATTTAAAGATGAATGGGTGTATTTTCAGGCTATTCTAGAACCTCTAGCCCAATACAGTAGGATCAGCTCATAGGACCCTGCATGATGAAGTGTAGGAGATGTGCTGCAGAAGGAAAAAAATAATTCTTAGAGTCTAACTCAGATATCTATCTGTCCAAATATAGTGCTGGACTTATTTTTCCCTTACCATAAATATGTGCATCAAGTGGATAAATTCTTTGTTTGTTCTGATGTCATAAAAGAAAAGGAACTGAAAGGGTCAACACGTGAGTAGCTGCTTCCCATGACAAAGCTTCAGGAAGCAACTTTCTGATTAATGTTATACAAGAGCATGGAACATCAAAAGCAATATATAATTCACCAAATCTAAAATTTCACTTCTGCTTGGTGTACTGTGGATTGCAATGGGAAAGGAAACAAGTAAATCTGGGGATTTAGTATGGGAAGGTCAATTTAGGAACTGTAGATTAAAAAATAAGTTCTAAATTTTTTAAATAATCAACTTTTATATGCATGGCGGCAATAACAAATTTACAACAGAAAAAATTATTTAAAATTATCATTTAATCTGTCATTTATAATCAACTCACCCTTAGGAAATGAGGTTTATTTGAGATGAACTAAATCATGTAAAATAAATTTTACTACAGATATATGGACAAGAGGACTAAAAATAGGAATAAAAAATATGAGTGGATTGGGAATAATCTACATTGTGACTATAATAAATTGTTATAAGTGAATGAATCTAAATATAGGGATCTGGTTTTCTGACCTTGGACAGGGTTTATAAAAATAACTGGTGCTATATTTATCCTTCATTTCACTATGAGAAGGTAAAAATAAATAGCATAGTCTTCCCTTTCATATTCCATTTCTAACCAATGAACACTCTTAATCTCTGTAATGCAGAAACAAGAAAATTTGTTATTGTAGAAGTATTATACATGCAATTTATTATGAGCTTATATGAATACTATTTCTATCCACAACTCTCTGATTTCCCCCCAAAATCCCACCTTCAACTGTTCATAAATCTAGAGAATCAAAAAGTGCATGAAAAAATATAACAACTAACAGAGATGGATTGACTACATTCTGGGATGAAAATTATTGTTTATAAACATAGAGAAATAGCTCTGCAGTAATGCATGATGAAGTATATATCAGTGATATACATGAAATCCAACATGATATGTGCATTCTGTGCATATCAATGTGTACTTCCGTTATTCCAACAGAATCACACATATACACTCGTACACGCATGCATGTGCACAAATGCACCCAAGGTTAGAATTAAGTGTTGGCTTGGTTTCTTCTCATTGAAGGAAGAGCAAACAAATGAAAAAGTGCTGTATTGCTTTGTCTCCAGACAAAGACGTCAGTGTCACGGAATAGAAACAGGCATAGTTTACTTCCAAGGGCACAAGAATCTTGTAAATCTATAAGAATTATGAAGAATAAAGAGAATTCTACTAAGTAAATACATACTCTCCTCAAACTTAGTTCTTCCAAGCTCAATGGTGTATATCACACTTCACAAGCAATTGATAAAATTTCTAAGAAGAAACACATGCTCTCTTACTAAAATAACTTTGCCCTAACATTCAGCCCCATTTAGTCATGAGTTAGTTGTAGCCAGGGACTACAGGAAAAATATGCCTAGCCTACTTTTGGTCAAATGCCTAAAACATTAAATAGATTCAGAAACTGGTGTTATATTCTTATATGAGGTCCAAATGAAAACCTTAATTCTGCCTATCTTATTATTTTCATAGCAGAAGTAAATACAAAGGAAAATATAGCTGGTATATCTGTTCTAGGCATTCTTTGTTCTGTCTGTTTTTTATTGGGTATCCTTTAGGAGGGTGGAGTGGATAGAAGAAATAATGCACAGAGGATATTCCCCAGGGGAGGAAAATGCCACCCTCCTTCCATGGCCATACCCACAGTTCATTATTATCACTGAGTTCCCAGCCTAATCCTAACTTCTAAGCTTAAGGGACAGTTTATTCCTCTACTTTCTGGCATGCTCCTGGATTTTATGAATATTTCAGACAGAGTGGGTTAAGAAAGCACAGGAATCCTGAATTATAATGGGAAACTAACATGTCTGATCAATCTGGGCTGCTGCTCTACTTTTTGCAGGGTACAGAGTAGGAACCGGTGGGCAGGGGAATCTCAAGAGAATACCAGGAATACTTTCACTGAACTTTCCTTAGATCACTTTTTCTGAACCTTTGTACTAGCTAAGGTTAATGAAGTGGACTATTCATCCCCTCAAGAAATTTTATCAGCATATTAATGTTTTTCTCAGTCACCTCTGAAATGGATCAGAGTAAGACATTATTTTTTCATTCATTTTACCCCAAGGCCATACTCTGAACTCAGCTAAGTTACATACCATTTTATTATTCATTTCTAATTATATTAACTAAGTACTACAACAAATTCAGAAGATAAGATAGTGTAACAAGCACCAAATTGCCATGTAATTAAAATGCTCCCAATAGTATCAATATCTATCTACCTATTTCTATTTATCTAATGAGAAATTTCTGAAGTTTTCTAAATTTTATGAAAACTCAATGGGAATATTTTCACTCCATAATTTTCATGTAAACCACTTTCTCATTGATACTATTTCCTCAAAATGATAAGCCTCCAGAATTTATATTTCCAAGCTAGAATATGTGACTGATATTCTAACTCATATATTTCACTGTCTACTTCACTTTTGTTATTTGATACCTAATATATCTCAAAGCTGTGTGCTGAGATAGTCTCTAAAGACAGTCCTCAAGGAACTATACCTGCCATCACTATGTCTTTTAAATATTGCTCCCATTGAATCTGATTGATCCTGTGACAAACTAGAAATGCAGCAGAAATAAACTGTATCAGTTACATTCTTAAATCTTAAGTAGGTCTAGTAATTTCTGATTTTTTTTCTTCTGGAACCCTAAGGTATCATCAAAGCCATCAAGCTACTGTGTTAGCAAGATCATATGAAGATGACACATGAGGTCAGTGAATCCCAGTTGTCCCAGTTTCCCAGCCTTCCACCTCCCCTGCCAAGATACTAGACAATGCAAATGACACCAGATGGAACTTTTCAGCCCTAGTTGTTATCCACCTACATTCTTATAAGAGACCTCAAATAAGACCTTCTAAAAATTCTGTAGTTGAATGGCAGTTACATAAATCATCTAAATTATGAAAATAATCAAATAGATTATGTTTTAAGACAGTATAATTTGGGGTTGTTTGTTATGTAGCTATTTATAATCTCATCTGGATGTCTAAGATACACTCCCATATAGATGCTTAAGAAACAACGTGACCTCTCAGGATTGGACCACCTCATCCAAATATGCTCCGCACAGTCTTTCTCACCTCAGTGGATAACAATGCACTTTTTCCTGTTGCATAGATAAACCAAATCAGTAGTTATCCTTTCCTTTTTATTTCTCCCACAATATACTCCATATTTATTATGTCAAATTATTCCTCTATTTCTACTTTCAAAATACCTTGTCCAAAGTCATAATGACATCTAGGATAGATTACTGCAGTAGAGTAGCCTTCTAAGGAATCTCCCTTGACTCTGGAAATCTATTCAAAATGCATAGTAGTTGGGGAGATTCTTCTAATGAATAAATCATATAAGATCACTTCTCTGCTCCAAACAAAAATAGCTCTGCATTTCAAACACTAAAGTATTTAAAATACAGAAAAACGAAAATAACCCTTCTATCTACACCGTACTTTATTTTTATATTTCTTATTTTTCCCAGTAAACTCTATTCTACTCCTACCAAGTCCATGCTTATAAAAGCGTGGAGATTAACTTCTTGTAATTCTGTCTCCAATTTTACCCTTTCTCACCTTTCTTCTCACCCCATTTTTTAATGTGTACATGACAGTAGAATGTCCATTGACATGATTATAAAATCTTAGAGTGTATCTTTTTTTTAACTCAGTTCCTGGTATTTCCTTCTCTCCTCCCTTACACCACACCTTACACTTAGATATACTTGAAAATAGTATAAATATTGAAATTTTTATAAAACCATGCAGTAAAATTTATTCTAATTCATGTTCTTCTTCAAACTTGTCTTGTGAATTTCCAATTCAGAAATTTTCTCCTACCTCTTCTCTCTACCTGGAGTGTTGTTCTCCTACATAACCAAAACATAAATTAATTATAATTCTTCAAGTAGTGGTAAAATGCTTCCTGATTAATGACCTAAGCACACTACCTAAAATTATAACACTTTTTTTTCCCCCTAACTCTACAGAATTCCCTTATAAGACTTCATTTTTTGGTTTTTTCCTTCTTTCCCTGGAGCACTTATTTTATATTCTGGATTAGTTACTTACTCATACTGGTTGTGGCTTTTAAGTCTCCTTGCTAGCATGCAAGATAAAGGAAGGAGTCATTTTGTGTTGGTGCAGTGCTCCATCTCAAAACATTTTAAATGGCATATGCTAAGTACTAAAAACTGAAAGTTTGTGTACAGCTGAAATTCATATGTTGAAGCCAAATTCTCCACAATTATGGTGTTTGGAATTGAGGCCTTTGAGAGGCAATTAGGTCATGAAAATAAGGCCCTATTTACTGGAATTAGTGTCCTGATAAAAATGACAAACTAGAAGGACAATATTTCTCCCCCTCTGTTACATGAAAACACAATAACAATACAATAGTCATATGTAAACCCAAACGATGCCTTCACCAGACAAAAGACTGGCTGACACCCTGAACTGAGATTTCACACTGTATGGAATATGAGAAATGTATTTCCATTATTTAAGTCATGCAGTCTGTGGTACTCTGTTATAGCAATCCAAATGAACTATGACAACATGTGATCTACATACATGTATTAAATTAAAAAGGTCTCTAATGTAAAAAAGAAAATAAGATTAAAATATCTGCAAACATATCTTACTGTTTGAATTTTATCCTACCCTATTGAGTATACTATAGGCAGCAAATTGTCACAGAGGTGCCTGAATGACTACTGATATCCAAATTGTCAATGGCACTTTGAATATGAAGAAAAAGGAGACAATTTTGAAAGAATATATATATGACAATTCCAACTGACTCTCATAGCTATTTTCTTCCCTAAAACTAAGGTGTACTTCCCAATTTTATAAGAAAAAATGATAACTCACTGGGAAAATAATTAAAATAATTTAAATTTATAAAAATATACCAACATGTAACGCATTTGATTTTATGTCCTTTTAATATTTTTACCAATTGCAGGTTTCATAGTAGATCTGACAGTTCATGAAAACCATGGAAATACCATATGCATTTTCATTATTTCTCATAGTTAATGCATTAAGACCCTTTGAGATATAAGTTAGAAATTCTTTAAATGAATGAAAGGACACACAAAAATTATGTAGACGGGACCACACAATTTATTCTGGGATATGTGGTTTGGTAACAAGAATGAGAGAAAAAAACTAAGAAGAAAATTTCAAGTGTATAAGGTATTTTAACACATATGTCTATCTTATCTTGTTTTTTAAAATATAATTCACATATAAGAAAAATTAAAAAGTAGAAAATCACATTCACAGAATTTTAGTGCCATTTAGACTCAAATATATGTTTCTAATTTAAAGATGATTCCAATAAAATATAAAATTGTATGTTTTTTTACATTTCCACTGAAATAAATGCATATTTTTAAAAAGTGTCCAAGACATATCAGTATAGCTCAATGAGCTATCACAACATAAAGAGATTCTAGTGAGCAGCATCAACTATAGCCATGGAAAGTTTCCACAGCTGTCCAAAGCTTCTAAATTTTGTCTTTTTTGATCTTTATCTTCATTAATGATGAGTTTCTTTCATGTCTAACTTATTGGACTTAATGTTTGGCCTGTGAATTTATTCATACAGTTGAGTTAGCCACAGTTCATTAATCAACATTTTCGCATACCAGCCTATTGCATGAATATGTGGTGATTTATGCATTTAATGAAAATTTGAGATTTTGTAAATTTTGTTAGGTAAAAATAATACTGTTGGTCTGGAAATGTAGCTCCATGGTACAGTGTTTGCCTAGCATGCTTAAGGTCTTAGGTTCATTACCCAATACCCCACATATAGTAGTAATCATGTTCCTATCTAACTTACTATGCATTACAAGAAGTTCTGATGCACTATTATACAGAATACAGACAACAGTAATGAACTGTACATTCCAAAATGCTAAAAGAAAAAAAAGGAATATTTTCCTATAAAGAAATGATAAATGAAAGAGAAGTATATTTAAGTTGATTTAAACACTACAAAATGGGGGCTGGAGCAATTGCTCAGCTGTTACCACATTTTCCTTGCACGTGCGAGTCCATGGATTTGGACCCCAGAACCATGTACACAACAAAGTGTTGGAGCAACTTAGGCAACATGAAAACACTAAATAAAATTGATTCTCTCTTTTTCTCTCTCTCTCTCACTGTCCCTCTGTCTTAAAAAAAATAAATAAAACAAAATAAATACTACAAAATGTATATATGTTGAAACATCATGTTACCTCATTGATATGTACTATTCATGTTTCCATATATCAATTTAAATTTTTTAATTTAAATGAAAGAAAACCAAGAGAAAAAAAGCAAAAATCTGCCTTTAGAGATAAGAATTTGATGTGTCTCAAATCTTATATTTTAATTTTAAACCAAACTTTCTTTTCTTGAATAACTAGACAATAATATTACAAATAAATACATAAATATATAATAACAAACTATCATGGACACTGTAAGACTAATATCAGACAGTTATCAGCAGAGTTTGGCCCTGCAATGTGTCATTAATTGATGCTAGTTCCCTTCTTTGAGGCAAAACACTTTTCAAGAGCAGCAGGACCAATGACTGGATAATGAGTTTCAAAGCCTGCAGCAGAGCCTAAATCCCAGACAACTCTGAGGGACTAGGCATTTCCTGAACTCTAAATGGGAGGAAATGAACTTCTTTGTTGCAAAAGCATTGAAATCCAATCCTTCCTCTTCCTGTGCACACGCTTGTTTTCTTTACTCTCCCACAGATGTTGGAACAATCTTCAATAAACTGCACATACAACTTTCAGAGCGGGTGTTCTAGGGAACCCAAATAATTTTATAAATGATTGTGCCAGCTTATGATTTTACTAGCAGGGTATAGTTCTGTTTCCTTCATCTCACTCCAATACTTCTCCTTGTCTTTAATTATATAACCAGTACTTATTTTTCTGATCAGTATTGAGTTTGACTATCTTTTTTCCTTATGTTTAATAATTCACCATTAGCAGAGATCAATTTGTCAAATTGGGTTCTATAGATCTTCTATATCCTTGCCAATTTTTCTGTCTGCATGCTTAGCATAGGCTCAGAGAGATGTGCTAAAGTTACTTATCATTGTTATCTGAACTTTGTATGTTTTGAGACTAGGCCAATAGGGACATACAAATAAACAATTATCCATAGTGAAGCTCTCCCTGTAAAAAATCAACTTTGCATACTACTAGTATAGTGATACCAACATTATGTTGGATATTATTTTAGATTAATTTCCTTTTGAACTTCAGACTTTTCTGTGTCTGGGTTTAAGGGATGTCTCTTGAAACTGTCTCACAGTTGTGTGATACATAAAACCTGTATTTTTATCTTCACTGAAGCATAATTCTACTTTTAGGATTCCTTAAGTACATGTACATACTTCTTATTATTAAATGCTAGATTTAAAATTAATATTTATTATTTAATACTATTATTTTTATTCTTTAATACTAACATTTTGTGAGACACACCTTATTTTAATGTTCACTTTTTCTCAGCATATTCAAACTTGCCCAGCATGTGAAAGGCCCTGGGTTCAATTCCTAGCACTGAATATATATATGTATGTGTGTATGTAGACATATATATAATATGTACATGTACTCCATCTGAGTATATAATATTTATATATTAAAATATGTAATAAACTCATTGCTAATAGGAAAAAATAAGTGCTGGTTACATGTACAACCAAAAACATTCTTTTTTAACTCACGTTCTCACACATGCCATGCAAGCACCGTACCACTGAGCCAGTGCTGCGGCCAAAAAAAACACCTTCTTTTAATTAAAGCAATGAGATGTAGGGAGCGTAGTCATATTTCTTTAGTGTAATTATGTGTTTATACATAGTTGGCACTAAGATGAAGGAAGTAAAATGATATATACCACAAGGTTTGATAATGTACTATAATGATGATAACACTATTATTCTACTAGATAGTATTTAGTTAGGGTATAAAACAAGTAACCTTCTGATGAACATCTTATTTCATATTTTGGTGATCGTGTGTAATTTGTTGATACATTCCCAAAGACAGGATTTTTTGGATAATTTGATCTATGGATATTCAGATTTAATTATCTCTACCACACAGTGTTTCAAGGTGACTGTGGAATACTCTCTTCCACCAAAAACAATGGAGAGTTATAGTTCTTCCACATCCTTGATTTATATCCTTGCTACATAGGCTTTCCTTTGTCGACTTCAGTTACACCTATATTAGGATTTTTCACCATATTTCTAGACAGTCGTTTTCTAAGATATTTCTGTGATTATTGCTTTTTCTTATCTGCACCTTTTCGCAATAAAAACCTCTTGAGTGGTAGTGGAATCTATGACTTACTTATAGTCAGTAGCACAGGCAAAGGCAAAAGTGTATTCACTTGTGAGATTGCCTTACAGCAGGCAAGACAGTCTCCTACTGTCCTTGATGAAGTATACTGTCACATTGAGAGGGCTGGCCAGGGAGAAAGCCCTATGGGAAGGACCTGCCGAGTATCTCTGGATGCTTAGCATAGTGTAAAACAGAAAAATAGACTTCGATCTGGAGCTACAATGAACTGGTTGTTGCTAACAAACAGAAGAGCTTAGAAGAGGACCCTGATATTAACTAAATAGAGCAAAATGAAAGAAAATCATTAAATACAGTCTATCTTTCATAGCAGTCTATCCATGTAGCCTGGGCTCATTTATAAATGATTTTAACAATCAGAGTTCTTCATTATCCCTGCATAATACCTTCCCATTCTGGACAATTATTATGAGCAATTAGAACATTTTGTATTGAAACTTAAGCCCATAGATTTTTAGCTAGCATAAAACAGTATAATCATGTGGAAATTACATTCAAATTCTGACTGCTTTTTCCTCTTAAACTTTTACACACATTAAAGCTATATAAGAAAAATAGGAAGAGAAAAAAAATTAAGTATTGATCATTTTAGGGCCAGAAGGATTCTAAAGTGGATAGCTCAAAATTTGATTGAATAATTCCCTAGGGCATGGCAAAAAAATAATAAGTGAAATGGCTGCAGGATTCAGCTGTGTTCTTTCATTCCTTTGATAAGCAGTCTATTCTTTTGTATCAGTAGCACTTTGAACTGTTTCAGAGCAATTTAACAGCTATTATCTCTTTTTTCATCCTCAAGATAGGAATTCCAAGTATTATTATCCAGAGAAGTTAGGTGAAGTAAGAAGATCACAGAGTAAATTGGTAAGGAGCAAAGATTAGGAGCAAATTCTTCTGCTTTTTTATTTTTTCCCATTATATCACATTTCTCTGTTGCAATGCTATATGATGCATGACACAAATATATACATATAATGGTAAGAAAATGGCTTCTACTTTCCTTTAAACACAACCTGTACTGTTAAAAACACTCCAATATTTGTAAAATAATATTTTAGGAGATTCACTCAATTAAAACTGCAGTAACTGCTGTTCTCAGCACAAACAGCTGTTCAAACAGTATTCCAGAGGGACAGGAAATATTACAAAGATGCACTCTGGAGGAACATCAAAGAAGAGATGAGGGAGGCAAAATAGAACAGCTGAAGTTTATAAGGAAAAAAAAAAGAAAATCTCAGGGGCCAATAGGAAAGCTAGAGTCTGTGTTTCAGGTTATAATATATCTTCTACAAAAAATGTTGACTTTGGACTATTCAGATTCTTACAATCAAGACCTTTTTAAATTGGCATATTTATCCAGGTGTTTTCTATATTCAAAATCAGTGTGCTATTGTTCCACAAATGTAACAGGCTAAGGTGTCAGTCATTTTTTTGCTGGTCTAACTCCCATAAGAGTGCACAGATATTTCCACAATCCAGGCCTAATTATTAATAGAAATTTGATAATAATTTATAAAATATTAATACTTAAATTTATAATAATCTATATTTCTGTATACATATCTTTATTATTTGGTCTCTGACAGTATAGTATCATAGCCTTTGATACTCATAGAAATGCTAAGATAAGACAGGTAGGCTGTTTTTATTTACTTTATGCAATATTAACAGTTGTTAGCTACATGAATCATTTCAGTATCTCTGCAGATGGGAATCAAAATTTTCTATTGTATTTCATTCCTAACACCTTCTATAAATGATGGCCATCAGCTGAGTGATAGTTACATTCATGTAACTATACCTTGGCATCTAACAAGAAATAGGCATTTAAAGTAGGAATTAATTATCCTACATAATCTAGGTAAGACTGAGTCAATTATTCAGAAGGCATTAAGAGCGGAGGGGAGACTTCCATGACAATGAATAAATTCAACTCTTAGCAATAGCTTCAGTTTGTAACCAAAAGTTTCAGTCTGACCTTCCTAATAGGATCCTACCCTAAGGATTTCAGACTTGCCAGGAGCACCTCACAGTTAAACAATTTCTTGTACTAACTTTCTCAATATCTATCTTTCTATCATCTATCATCTATCTATCTCTCTTTATAGTTAGAAATACCTACACATTTACATATATATCTAATCTAATGTTACACTAATTTGATACATATCTTAAAATAAAGCAGTAATATCCCTACCTTTACTTACCTATCATCATTTACTCTTTCTCTGTTTGAATTCTGACTGATTTTGGTACTAGAAGTAGTTTTAAAGTAACAGAATTATATGAATTTTTAAATTGTTTCTGGGATTTCCAGGTAAGTTCTAGAATTTCATTAGATTAGAAGACACTAGGGACTTTAGTTCTAATGATAAAGAGGATATCAATAATACATAGATGATTAAAAAATACACAAAATATTGCCATGCAGACTTGTAATCAAGCATCTTTAAAAAGTGAGAATATGTGTAATAACCATGTATTTGCTGTCTAAAACACTTTGGTCAAAATAAGGAGTATAATGTAATTGGCTGATTACACTTATCTTCACAGGAGAAAGTTGGAGTACGTGAATGATGAGCTCAAAGTCTTATTTTTAGTTCTTCCTCCACAAAAAAAAAAAAAAAAAAAAAAAAAGGAAAGCTTCTATGCGGGATGTCCTGAATGAAATTTTTATATCCTGTAGCCACTGAGACTAGAGTGTTGAAAACCAAACTCAGAGTCTCATGCTGAGAGTGTTTTAATTTTTATGTAAATTGAGTTCCCAGTCCCCTAGTGTTTCTTCTCTTAAAGTGAGGCCATTGATTGTGGAATAAAAAGATCCTGCACATTCAAATAGGGACATCTGTAAATACTCCAGTGATACTGGGAAAATCTAACCCCTAAGCTCTGTTTAGAGTTTGTTTTCAAGAGAGGAAACTCTTTCATTTATAACAGAAAGGTTAATCCTCCCTTGTCTGAAGAACTAGTAACAACTTCTGCTGACTTTCCTGAGGATCTGTCTCTGCCTCCACTCCTCTTTTCTTGTGTACCTATAAATAAAGTCAAGTTCCAGAGATCCTTAACACGTGAGGTACAAAGTGTGACCCTTCTGGTGCCGGTTTTGTGAATGTTGGTTTCGCGTCCTCTCGGAGTCAAAAAAAGAAACCGAGGGACACCAAGGCAAGCAGAGTAAATTCAAGAAAAGAAACAAAGAAAAGAGCTCTCCAGCAGAAGGGAGTCTCGGGTCTGAGACTCGGGGGTGTGACTCATATTTAAGTCTCTTAAGATTCTCCTCCTTTGATTAATCATTGCCTTCCGTCCTTCACACGTGGGAGAAGGTGCAGAAGATCTGGTCTCATCTAGGCTTTTGTCCTGAGCCTACCAGCACCTTC
>PVKS010012847.1:0-52532 GCA_004027875.1 Aplodontia rufa
CTGCGAGGAGCGACTCCTCTCCCCCCCGCCCCCAGACCTGTCCTGCCGGCGCCGGCGGCCGGTTCCCAATGTCCTGCTGGCCCCCGGGGAACGGCTAAGGTCCCCCGAGGCTGTTCCCGTCGCTCCCCCCTCCAGAACCCTGGGGGGAGCTACACTTCCCCTACCTATTTGCACATTTTTAAAAATTAGTGCATTATAGGTGACAGACTGTGAAATTCACTGTGAAATGTATGTTACATAACGTGTATGCTTGGTTCCACAGTTCCTCCCTTTACCATTCCCGCTTCCTTGCCCTGAGTCCCCTTCTTCTACAGCACTTATTTTCCTTTTATTTTTCTGGGATTCCTTCCCTTCCATCCCCCACACTTTTTTTCCTTATTTGCATACGGCTTCCAGGTGTGAGACAGAAGTCTTGCCTCCTAACTTCAGGTTCGGCTTACTTCACTGAGCGTGATGTTCTCCACTTCCGTCCATTCACCAGCAAGCGTCGGAATTTAAGTTTTTCTCACTGGCCGCATAAAACTGTGCTCCACGTATATGCTACATCTCCTCATCCATTCTCTTGTGGCTGGGGTACTGCATGGGTTCCAGAACCGGATGTTCCGAGTTGTGCTGCTATAAACATTAATGTGGCTTCATCTGTATACTATGCTGATTTTAGATCTTTTGGATAAAGGTTTTAAAAATTTAACGCCATAAAAATACCCAGTTAATAAATGGGCCAAAGAACTAAATCACTTTTCCAAATGAAAAAAAAAACCCAATAAATATATGAAAGCATGTTCAGCATCTCTAGCAATCAGGGAGATGCAAATAAAACTAGAGGGAGATTTCATTTCATTCCATTCAGAATGGCAGTCATCAGGAATATAAATAATTGGGCTGGCTCAGCGTTTGTGGCGCTTGCCTGGCAAGCACAAGGATGCAGGTTCGAACCCCAGCACCCCATACACAACTTAGTGTTGGAGCAACGAAAGCCACGTAAGAAACTCCACAAAATTGCTTCTCTCTTCCTTTTTCTCTCACTTTACTGTTGCTCTCTCTCAAAAAAGAAAAAGAATATGAATATAATAAGTGGTGCTGCTGTGGCTAGGGGGAAGGCACACCTGGGGGGGGTCTGCTAGTTAGCGCAACCCCGCTGGGAGGCAGGTGGGGACCAGCATTCCACTTCGGATGGATCCTAAAGAGCAAAGTCCAGCATTCACCCTTCTGTCTGGAGGTGAGTTGGACATCAGAAGGCTATGCCACATTCTGGGTCAAAGGCCAGGTCACAACTGCGTTACAATAAGCGTGTGTGAGAAAATTGTACTCCAAAGACAGCCCTGGGAAGGGGCAAAGCGGGACCCACAGTGTGACTGTCTCTGCTCATTTCAGCTCCCTGCTCCTTGGTCTGTGGACGGGAGGGTTCCTCCATGGTCCACTCTCTGTTAGCACCTGTGGAGGCAGAACTGCCCCTGGCGTGTGGCACAGGGGCGTCCATGGGGTTGGGTAGAGGATTTAAAAGTATTCAGTTAAATATTGGGAGTTTGTCGAGTGGCAATAGAGTTCGTGACGTGGGGTGGGTGTTTTGCTTCAGAGAGTTCCAAGCACCAAGGAAAAGAACAGAGTATTATCAGTGATGTTCAACTGCATACAGAGTTTGTTACTAGTGCTTGTATGAAAAACTGAAAAAAACCCTGAAAACTAGAGAAAAGGATGGGTTAAGGTTAAAATGATTCCATATACTAATTAGGAATATTAAAACTCTCCTTAGGGCTTTAGAATTAATGTGCCTTTAAGTTTTATTAGTGGATGAATTAATGAATCAGCCTACAGTATAGAACTTCTGGAAACAGGGGACCAGTTTGGTGGCCTCTGGTGGCATCTGAGGTGTGCCATAAATGCACACCTGGAACTCTGACGTCCTTTACAAGAAATCTGTCCATTCCCTTTGTCTCATGCTCATGCAAATGGAAGTAATTCAGTATGTATTTTTTCTTGTTTGTGGCTACAAATTTTTATTATTGTATCAATGTTAAAATGAGATAAATGTACTCCATGTAAGAAATATTCACAGGCAAACAATAAGGAGGAGTAGTGAAATCGTCTCCATTGTTGTCTCTCCTCTGCTCTCTCCTGCCCAGAGTGGACGTCATCTGTGGACAGGAGGATTCCTCCAAGGTCAGGTGCTGCTTGCATTCTGCTGAGAAGGAGCTGCAGGCCAGTGTGAGTCAAGGTCATTGTCCTGCCTGGGACAGGGTGGTGTGCTGGAGACCACTTCCTGAATTAAGAGGAAGTGCACAGATAGTCACTTGGGTTAGGTTGTGAGCCTTTGATAGGCAGCAGGAGGGACATGAGGCATCGTAGTGACGATGCACACATGACAAACCATGATGAATGACACTGCTGTGTCATGCTGTAGTGATCCCACGTGCAGCTCAGTAACAAGGCGCTTCAGATTTAGTGAATCAAGGGGCTTATACCCAGTGAATTTATGAATTAATGAACAGGAATGTAGCAATGGTTGGAGAAAGAGGACCCATCATGGATCGATGATGACTGCTGGAGGTGTCTGAGTGATAACGGTGACAACTCTCTGGATCTGAGGTCCTTTGCTAACTCCATTCAGAGGTGATTGGCTAAGTGTCCATGTGATAGAAGCAGGGGTGACTCAAGTTTGCTGTCCTCTTCTCTGCCCTCTGCTCCTCAGAATGGACGTGGCCTGTGGACGGGAGGATTCCTCCATGGTGGGAAGGAGCTGCAGGCCAGCGTGAGTCATGGTTGTTGTCCTGCTTGGGATGGGGTGGCTTACCTAAGAGTATTTAATGCAATATATCACAGTGTGTGGTGCAGCCAAAGCTGAGCTGCTGTGTCCCAGTGATAGACCTGGGCTTGATATGATGTCACCTACTGGGAGTGCTGCGTATAAATCTGAGTGAGATGACATAAATCTATCAATATTAGAAATGTTCCACATGCTGGTGAGGTTCGTCAGCTCTCTTCTTGAGTTTTGTGAATAATAGCATCATAATTATTATTAGTGAATTAATTAACCAGCAAACACTGTGGCAGTGGGTAGAGAAGGAGGGAAGATCTATGGGATCGATGATGACTGCTGGAGGTGTCTGAGTGACAACAGTGACATCTCTCTGGATCTGAGGTCCTTCCTTAACTCGAACTTCTTTTCTGTTTTTAAATTATCTTATTCATAGCTGGAGCAATTACATTGGATTTGTCTTTGGTTCATCCTATTGTCATAATTGGATTAATGTGAGAATAAGCACATATAAGAAACGATGGTGAAGAAGATTGAACTTTTTATTAAGAAAGTATTAAGTGTTGTTCAATTTTGAAAACACATGGGGAGGTGGGAAGTATTCTTTAGGACACAGAGCAATCATGTGTCTGATCTCTGTGGCTAGAGATGACACTGATGGTAGAGTTAAGAGTCCAGCTCTGGTTCTTGGCTGAGTTTGACATTATTCACTTATTTGTGAGTCTATGCAATAAATATAACTGATGACTGAGTAAATGGGGGTGGCAATATGGGATCAATAGTGAAAATGTCCTTCCATTATCACCTTGGTTCATATCAGGATGGCTCAGCTGGCTGAAGGGTCCCTCCTTGGTCGCTGCTGTTTGCATGGAGGCTGGGAGTCTGCATTCCCAGGCGAGTCTCCGCCTTCGCTCCTGTCCTCGTATGCGTTGTTCACTGGCATGAAATTGCTTAGAAGCAAGTGTTTTGCCCAAACTGATTTGCACCTGTGAGGTCCAGCGATTCAGATGGTGCTGAGTGGGAGTGGTCATTGGGAACAGGTGTTACAGGTCACTCCTGGTCTTGATGGTGCATTCAAAGGCGTCCATCTTAATGCAAAATTAATAACTGAATAAATTTAACAAAAAGAAGTGCTTTTTTTTTTACCAATTATAAAAGTGATATGATCCAAAGTTTAAGTTTCATGACTCATGTAAACCATCTTACCTTGTATCTATTTGAATATTAGAGTAAAATTGCTATCTAGGGAAGTTCATTATTTTGAATGCTTGCTCTCTCACTCCAGACTGGATCGTCACTGACAGTGGTCCTGACTGGTGAGTCCCCAGTAAGTAGGTGGACCTGATAAGGAATGCACTGTGTTC
The DNA here is from genome assembly GCA_004027875.1 of Aplodontia rufa. Classification (NCBI taxonomy): domain Eukaryota; kingdom Metazoa; phylum Chordata; class Mammalia; order Rodentia; family Aplodontiidae; genus Aplodontia; species Aplodontia rufa. The sequence goes on from PVKS010012847.1 coordinate 4,120, forward strand.
CTGTCCTCGGGTGCCTGGTTTGCTCCTAGACATTCCTAGTGTTATGAAACAATAGATAAATGGCTCCATCTGAATGTACCCCAAATTAAAGGACCAGAGAGGAAAGTGTATTACACCCCAAGGATTAGGACTGGGAGGAAGCAATAAGTACAGATGTGGAATTTTATTATTATTATTTAGAGAGAGAGATTCAATTTTATTTAGTGTTTCATGTGGCTTTCATTGCTCTGACATGTCTTTTATGTACGTGGTGCTGGGGTTTGAACCGACTTCCTTGCGCATGCCAGGCAAGCACCACAACTGCTAAGCCACTGCTTCAGCCCTCGAATTATATTATTTTCAATATTATCCCGGAAAACTGAAGTTTATCAATAAATTAATCAATCTGGGATGTTCCCTCTTTGCATAAAGGTCACATAGAGAAAGAAATGCAATAGTTAATATTCTTAGACTGGGAAAGTTGTGATTTCACATTTACTTTATTAAGGTAAATGGACATAAATAATTTCTTTAATTAATCAATACCTAATTAGAAAGAGCTGAGCATATTAAGGGGGAAACATGGATCAGAGGAGAGGGTTCCACGTGTCCTGTCCCTCTCTATTCCAATGGTTACTCTTGGATATGTAGAAAGCTCTTTAAAGTCATAAAATGATGCATATTCAACCCCCTTCCTTCTTTTTCTTTTTTTTAATTGCCTGCTTCTGCCCTATAGTGCCTTCGACTCCGGACCCTCATCGTGATGATGCTCACCTGCTTCTGCCCTGCAGTGCCTGCAAGTCCGGACCCTCATCGTGATGATGGCATCCTCTGAGGTTCATCGTGAGTAGTAACCCAAGATGTTGTCTTTTGGGAAATTGTCTATTTAGGATTATCTGTGTATGATTTAAAAGTCTGGGAGGAAATCAGTGAAGACCGTGGGAGGACTGCTGATGAGTCTGTGTGATACTGGCTTCAGGATGCATCCAAACAGCTCAACCAAAGCCCTTTTCAAAGAGAAGTCCTCACGGTGTTTACTGACACACCTATGATCTCCTGATTGGGGAGGCTGAGGCAGGAGGACTCCAAGTTTGAGGCCATCCTGGACAATCTATCAAGACCCTATTTCAAAATGAACAGATAGTATGGGCTGGGAATCAGCCCCAGGGTTTAGTCCTCAGTATCACATAGAAAAAAAAAAAATAAAAGGAGCCTGTGCTCCTAGCTCTTTGCTACAGGGACAGTGTCAGGTGCCTGCAACGCTCCTCATTGTTCTCGTGGTGGGTGAGTGGTTCACTTAAGCGTGCTCATAATATTATTAGAGTGGGTAACTGCGAACATTAATTAATAAAAAGAAGGCCCTTTGATGAGTCAGAGGTACAAATGTGGCATAAATCATCTTTGGGGATTAATTTGTGTGGCAGGACCCTGTGCTCACTAGATTCAGCCTGAATCTCAGGTTTTCATTTGTGCCCGCCTCTGTGTTTGCAGGGTGCCTGTACCATGGCTGATTAAATTATCTTCCAGTTGCGAAGGGCTACGCCTTGTCCCTCCGGGTAAGGAGAATATCATGTAATGTGAGTAATAAAGTTCTTGGTTTGGGTCGTTAGTTCATGGTTTCCACTGTGTCATTATAAAAGATAATTAAATTTTAGGAGGCCGTGTATAGACCTATGATGATAATGGGTTATGAGCCAAAATTAATCCAATTTAGCTCACAATGATGTATAAGAAGGAAGGGAAATCTCAGCTTTTCCATTAATTTTTGAAAGTTTTAAAGGTCTCCTTCATTCTTTAAACACCCCCTTCTTCATGAGAGCTGGGCCGTGTGTCACTAAGGAAGTTAGGGCTGCGTTCCTCGATAAGGACCGCATTTCCACATGTTCTGATCAGGGCAGGAGGCCTCCGGGACGTGGTGGGAGTGGAATCCAGCTGAGGAAAACCAGGGCCCCTCATTTTTTAAGCCACTGATGTCCACTGCAAAAAGAGCATTTGAGGATCACCTGGGGTGATCACAGGAAAGCCCGAGAATCTGCTCCTGGAGATTTGTTCATGTATTTATTTTTTGTCGTGGTGCCGGGAATGGAACCCAGGGCCTTGCACGTGCTAGGCAAGTGCTCTGCCACTGAATTACATCCCCAGTCCCCTTTTGGAGTTGGTGAGAGTTCGTAGATACAAATTCTGTATGGTTAGCAAATAAATTAATTAATAAACAAATATTAATTAATCTTTGTTAAGAAATCATGAGGAAAGAAAAAGAGGACAAGCAGATTGATTTTGGGGGCATATGGTAAAGCGAGGAATATTGCTATTATTTTTTACCGGTGCATCAAAGTTGTACATAACGATGGGATTTGTTGTTACATATTCACACATGCTCACAATATAACAATATAATTTGGCCAAGCAAGGAATATTATTTATTCAGTTCTCAAATACCATGGTCTGTCAGAAGGGGAAAAACAGGTTCAAGTGGTGGCCACACTGTCCAGGAAGCAGCCTGATAGAGTTGTTCAGTTATTAATTATCTGCTCTTCATTTGCTGTGGGTTCCTGGGGTTTGGATTTATCATGAAATAAAGGTTAAAATGAACAGCTGCATAATTGCCAGCTCCTTAAGCATGAGGATGAGTCTGTGGGAAGGGTCTTCTGCTCTTCCTTGTGTCTGATTTGCACCCACACATGGTAGGTTCGCCTTGGCTGTTCCGTGTTTAAGAATGAAGATGTCATGTGATACCTATGTGACGAAGGACAGTATAGATGGGGTAAGTTATAGATTAAGTTTAATTTGCTTGAGCTTTTTGTTACAGTATAGCACTGTTTATTATTTTAAAAGAATAAGTAACTTCATGCAATCACAGAGAAAAGAAGGCCTTGCCTGGGCCAACAAGAAGAGTATGTCCCGGCCAACACTGAGATGTTGCTAAACTGAGGACCATGGAGAATGGGTTTAGATGACCTCTTAGCCAGCGCAGGTTCTAGATAGGTTCTAGACTCAGCAGAAGGTGGTCTTCTCGCTTGAGTTTTGTTCCCTTTGGGTTTTGTTGTCTTGCTAACAATAATAAATAATGAAACAAGGGAAAATGCTGGTAAGTGCAGCGTTCACTTGTGACGGTTACCAGACCGTGTCATGGAGGGATTTATTCAGCGTGGGGCAACTGTTTTACTCTCTGGAAGGAGCCCATGCAGACTCAAGTTGTCAACTTCTCTCTCTTGTTTGGCTGTAGATTCTTTGCTGCTGACTTTGTTTTCTCAAATGGGCAACTGACTACATTAATAAGCAAGGAAAATTCGTACATACAGAAAATGAGAATGACTGAGATTATTCCAATGATGATAATTTTCATGAACAAGCATTGTCAATGACTCAATTTTGCTTCTGTGAAATCCATTTAACCAAAAAGATTTAATCTGCTGCCTCTGTGTATAAAGAAATAAGAGGCATGTATCAATATTCATTCACTGTCTTTTTTCTCATATTTTGGTAAGCTCACAGAATAATTATTGTCGTGATTATCATATAGTAAATCAGTCTATGAAAAAGTAAATTAGAAGCAAGTACATCACAGACCAGAGATTAAAATGTGTTTTGGAACGAGAATTGTAATTAGTGTGGCTCTGTCCCACCAACGTCCATGAAAGCAAATCTCCGTCTCTTCCGTCTCTGTTGTCGCGGCGTGTGGTAGGGCCTCTCTGCGTGTTCTGGTGGAATATTTTGGCTGATTTCTTGGTGTCCATGTGGGTGCATCTCTACGTCAGGCCCAGATTCCAGTGAACTCGTGCGTTCGTAGGTGCTGGTTGAGGCCCCAGTGCGGCACAGCTTTCTATGTTGTGGCATGGGGTCTCTGAGCGTGGGCGGATGTCCCTGGTTCTGGGCTCTGCTGCTACGCCTTGCACACGCACGTGGGGACACTGGTGAATGAACAGGGGGTGAAGATGATGATGGAGTGGGCGAACGGAGCATTAGTGAGTGCTAGGGAGGTGGCAGGCAAGGCAGGGACATGGTGGAAATGGGAAGGGCTCTGCAAGTGAGTAGGTCAACGGCGAGTTCTCTGGGGACGGAAAGAGGAAGCTAGTGGCGCGCGGGGGTGGGGGGTGAACAAGCCCAGGTCAGCGAGAGGCGAGGTCAGCCAGCAAATGAGCGCTGTCAGTGTCAGTGGGTCCAAGTGGAAAGCAAGCACTCAGGTGCACAGGTGGGTCCATGAGTCCCAGTCCTCGATAGCGTCAGGAATTGATGTGGATCAGCAAGTCAGTGTGTCCATCAGTGAGGGATGAGGCAAGGGTGAGTGAGTGGGTGGAAAAGGCAGAGGGAAAATGTTGAACCATTAGCTGAGCAAACAAGTCAATGCGTGGAATCATCAATCAGCGCCCAAAGAGGCAGAGGGATGGCCCCGTGAAGGTTTCATAGCCCATGAGTAAGAAGCAGATTGGGGAGCGAACGAGTCAGCAGCATGGGATCAAGAGCCAGATGAACTGCTCTGTGAATGAATGAGTGGACAAGTGAATGAATGACCTCACTGCTATTCTGGTTTCCGCTCCCCAGAGAGCGGCCACGCCCAGCCTTGGGCCGCAGTGTAAACAGCCCAGCCAGAGCGCCCATCTATCATCACCAAACTGAAGTGCCTTGAGGGCCGGGAACCGGGTCAAATTCTCCTCTGCATCCCTAGTGCCTGCCCAGCCCCGAGCCTAGTAGGCGCCCAGCAAATTATTGCTAAATGAATGAGTGAGTAACTAAAAATACATGTGCTTTTGTGGAACCAGCATGGGCTGGGAGCTGCTCTTTGGAGAAGCTGTTGTATGTCAGATGGTCCGTGGCATCCTCCCATTCAAGTCCAGATCCCTGCTGGAGTCCAACTTCCTGTGCCAGGCGGTACACCAGAATACTGGCAGTTCTGACTGCCCTGGCCATTGGCCCATCCTTGGGCAACACTGGCTTGGCATGGGGGAATGGAAGCCCTGGGTCTTCCCGAAAGCTGCCCTTGTCTCTGCCAAGACAGAAGGTTGAAAATAACCCAGTCTTGTTTTCGTGCCTCCAGTGAATGGGCCCGCTCCCTGCCTTTCCAAGCAAACCAAACTTCTCCCAGTTTCCAAAAGCCGGAATTTGGGTTAAACACGGGCCACCTCTCGACCTTTGGCCTCAGCTTCCTTCGTGGGAGGAGGCAATGGTGTCAATGTGGTGGCTTTGAGTTTTAATGAGAGTTTCTTGCAAGGACCCTTAAATGTTTTATGTGTGTTTGCACATCATGGCACCTGGGAGGAAACAGTGCCTCAGAAATGTCACATGCCACTCTTGTCCTTCTCCACCCCAAGTGCCATTGCATTTGGTGATTCTGCTGCATCCCCAATAGATGCAAAACCCAGATTTTCCTGTTCCAGGAGACCCGAGGGTTCAACTAAGTAACGAGAAGGACGCCAGTTGGAACAGGATGGCCAGTCTAGACCCCGCACCTTCAAGGAACAAAACGTGCCCTTTTGCAGGAGCGCACAACAAAGAGGAGGATGGTGAGTTGGCACCACCTTCACTGTGCCAGGCCATGTGCCCAAGACCCACTTCTCATACCTGTCCCCCTCTGTCCCTCCCATCTTTCCATAGATGTGTGGGCTGCACTGCCAGGTGCCTGACACTGCTCACCACTCTTCCTCTCCTGCCTTGGCTGGCTCCTGGCCCTGGATTCCACCTCTTGCACTGGCTGTGCACCCATCCTTGGGACTTGGTGACCAGTGTTCAGTCATCTGGTGTGAGATGCAGCCTAGTCCCTTGTGGGAATTGGATTGGGGTCAAACCATTGGCCTTCCTCCTGCAGACGAAGCCAGGTAGATCCCTGCAACCCACCCTTCCTAATTTGGGACATCTGAGACTCTAACTCTGAGTCTTCTAGTTTGGCTCTTTTGCATTTGGGCAGGCTGTGCCCCGTCATGCAAAGAGTTCAGGCATGTGTGTGGCAGGTGGGTTCTCTGCATGCTGAGGTTGGGCAGCCAGGTCAGCAATCTATGATTCGCTTGGTGTGGGCAGGTACAGGGGACCTGAGCTAGCTTCCCACTGTGCCCCAGGATTCCCTGGGCAAATGAAGCCTTTCAAACTCTCAGTGTTCAACAACCTTGAATTGGTTCTAGATGTCTGCTCCTTCCTGCTCCGCCTTGTCTGGGCTGACACAGTTACTCACTCTTGGACACTCACCGACCTTTACCCTCTCCCTTAGCTGCCATGTCCCTTTGTATCAATCCATCTGCCCCTCCTCCATATCCTCCGTATCCTGTTCATGTTATTAGTTATGACTGCTGATTTCTTCCAAAGGGCTGTGCACTTTTGTAATTTGTCCAGTATGGTCCTCCATATTGGAAGGAGTCATTGTCACTTAATCATGCAGACATGGATACTGGCAAAGTCAGTAAGGCCATGCTGGTGCAGGACCTCCCCCTCCATCCATTCTCCAGTCTCCTGTCTTCTTTGTAATACCCTCTAGCTGTAGATAGAAGTGAGCATGCACATGTGTAGGGCTGTGTACTTTTTGACAACAGGGTCTTTTTGTGTCCTTAGAGCCTACCAGAAGGTTTAAGCATTGGGAAATGTTTGATTTCCATTCATGCATTCCTTCAATGATTCAAAAAATATCAGGTCCTAGCTGGGTACGGTGGTATACATCTGTAATCCCAGTGGCTCAGAGGCTGAGGCAGGAGGATTGCAAATTCAGAGCCAGCCTCAGCAACTTAGCAAGGCCCTAAGCAACTTAACAAGACCCTGTCTCAAAATAAAAAAGGGCTAGGGATGTGGCTCAGTGGTTAACTACCACTGGTTGGGTTCAGTTCCTGGTACAAAAAAAACCCCTCAGATCTTTCTTTGCTAGAGGCTATGTAAAAAGAGCAAGAACAAGACAGATGCCCCCTCTGCCCTTGCAGAGCTCCACATCTTGGGTGAAGTTAGATTTGCGGGGGGGCTGGTCTTGACCCCCATATGTCCCGTCTGCTTCTGTACCTGGTTTTGAGGAAGACTTGAAAGGACAGGCTATAGCCGTGGTTGGAGCTTGCTGGTGCCTTTGTTCCCGGGGGTCCGGTAAGTGGGCTCTTTGAGCACTGGGCCAAGGACAGTAAGCGGGTTTGGGGTTTCTGCCTGGTGATTGCTTGGGCAACTGTGACCCGCCAATCATTGCGCTTCTCTCAATCACCAGGCTTGTTGCAGAAGTCTCTGCTAAGTGTTTGGTCTTCCCTGGTCAGCTTTCAAGTATTTCTCTCAGATGTTTTGCCAGGTGACAAACTGAGGGCAGAATGGAGTAGGAGTCGACCTTTCCTTTCAGTTTCCGAGCTTCTCAAAGTGGTTGCTGAGAAACAGCCAGGTTGCTAATGGTGCTGCAGCCCGCTGTCTCCCTCATTCCGCCTCCACCATGAGTCCCTCCAAAGCACCCATCCTGCCCCGCTAGCATCTCCTGGGGGCCCGTGGGTTTATTCTTCTTATCTCCTCCTCCGCCACCCTGCCAGTGCCATCTTGCCTGGTCTTGTGTTGGGTCAACCTCTGAGCTGGCCCTGTTGCTCCCGCTCCATTGTGGCCCGGGAAGTGCACAGAGCCCTCTCTGTGCCCCGTCTGCACCCCGCAGCTCCCCCGCAGCTCCTGCACCCCGCAGCTCCCCCGCGTCACCCTCAAGGCTCTTTGTGGCTTGGGTCTCCAGCCTCGCCCCTCCCTACTCCCTGGCCTCCTCCGCAGCACCTCCTCTAGCCTGTCTCTGCAGCTTCCCCCAAACAGCTTGATAGAGGCAGTACGTTTTTCTCTTCCTCTCAGAGATGGAATAAGTCTTAGCTCTTAGTCATGAACTTGACCTGTGTTCAGCAGCATCTCCTGGCGCCCCAGTGGAACCTTGGGCTCCCTGGCTGAGGGTGCCCAGAGCCCCCACGGGCCAGCACAGGACATGGTGGTGCGAGTGCTGGGGAGGAGAGTGCATGCACAGGAGAACAATCGCAAGGCCTGGCAGGGCCCCCAGAGGCCTGCCATGGGCACAGCTGCCCTTCCTCCTGCGACTCATTAAGAGATTCGCAGCTTTAACCCTTGAAACCTCCCGGGATGGAGCGTGTTTGCATTCCATGGCATGAACATGGATTTCGCTCCCTCCTAGGGAAATCTTGCTCCCCCAAGGAGTCTGGACAGGATGTGGGCAATCGGACTAGGGCTTGAAACCCAGCATTTTGCAAAAGGCTTCTTTCAAAATTTGAAACCCCATGGCCACCAGCCAGGCCGGAGTCTGGCTTTTGGGGTTGCTGGGACCTCCTCTTGGAGAAGGTAGGGGAGCAGAGAAAGTGAACCCCAGCGGTGGCTGGGTCACAGCCTTCCGAGAGGTGCAATTCCGCACTTTGGTTTTGCTTGGTCCCCTCCTTGGCTTCCCTTTCAGGCTTTTGGCTAAAACCCCAAGTCCTCCTGATTTGGTCCTGGAGGTGTTGGGAGAAGTGTGTGAGCAGCTGTTGGGCCTGGAACACTGGCCCAGGAGAGGAGAGGGTGCTCGAGGCTGCTGTGCCCACAGGGGCAGGCATCAGGTGGGACCGAGAACTGGGCATGGTGGAGAGAAAAACAGTTAGATGATGCCCATCTCCCCCCACTTCAGGGTGCCCCACAAGCTGGGCACTGCCCTCTCCTTCATGCCCAGCCTTGCTGAGCATACCCTTAGCACTGTACCTCCCTCCACTCCCCAGTCCTGCTGCAGTGGCCGTGTCTGCAGCTTACTCATCCTGTGAGGGAAGTCATGGCTGGGGGGCTTTGGGGGGTAGCAGCTTTGCCTCTGGAGCCACAGACAAGGGGCTGATGCCTTCACAGTGCAGGGCTCTTTCTCCTCACTGCCCTTCTTAGGGACTTGGCTGTGTGGCCTGGGTGAGGGCTTGGGTGGGGCTGGGGCTGGTGGGACAATGGAGCCTTGCTAGGTGGTGGCAGTTCTCCAGGTGCAGCTGGGCCTGCAAGGGGGCGGGAGAGGCCCTCAGAGACCCCTAGCCCAGCCCTGCGCGCTGCCTGGGGGCTGTCTCTCTTCTCTTCCCTGTGCCACTCACAGCCCCCTTACAGAGGACACTGAGGCTCAAGTGACCTCAGGGACCCAGCCCTGCCTGCATGTCCAGGGGCATCCCATGTCCCCACCAATAGCCCCTATGGTGCTAGCCTGCCTGGGCTGCCTGGAGCAGAGAGTGCGGAGCCAAGCGCTGGGGCCTCTGGAGAAGTTTCTGCCCTGAGAGTCCCATAGCACTGGTTTATGGTCTGATCCTCAGGACAAAAGGGCAAAACAAACCCTCCTGCCAATCTGGCCACCTTCCCTCCATCCCGCAGCGTCTGGGAAACTCCCCTCCTGCTGACAGCAACCCTGACAGCGTTGATGCCGGGGGCAGGGCCCACAGGCTGTGGTGGTGCTCTGGGCAGCACCTGCCCACAGGACTCCCTCTTCCTTCCCCAGAGTGCATGGTGCAGGGGCCAGGCTCAGCCTGCCTGGGCTTGCTCCAGCCCCTGTGATCTCATGGGGAGCTGGGATCTTGACAGCAGCTTATTTCTTCCACAGCAAGGAGAAGGCCAGCGCTGGGCCGAGAGTGTGTGGCCAGAGCTGTCCGGATGCAGCCGTGGTTGTGAGCACATGAAGGATCTGCGGGAAGCACCAGGCCGCTGGACCCAGCAGAGGCAGCTGGCCCTGTGGACGTAAGTCGCAGAGAGCTGCCTCACAGGTGTGCACAGCATCCTGAAGAGCAGCCACTCATAGACTAAGGTGTCACGGAATAGCACACATTAGTCCAGTGTCCATCTCCAAGTTCAAGGACAGCAATAGTGATAGTGGTGGCAATGACAGGGGGGCTAGACCTGAGTGCACTCATCTGCCCAGCCATGCCCTGTACCCTCCACCTCGCGTGGCCCCACCAGTCCTGATGCACCTCCTTCCTCCCCTGCACCCTCCATGGGTGGAGGGCACCGGTTCCCCCAGTGCTGTATCTGTGTGCCTGCCCACCTGGAGGCCAGGCTCTGTGCCAGCCTCACCTGACAGTCATTCTTTCCTCTACCTGCCCCTAGGGCCTACCCTACTCCTCCTGGCCTTTCCCCTTTGCTGCTGCCTTACTGGGACTCTTACAACTCCCCAATTCACACCTCCTGTCACCTCTCACTCCTGACATCCCCCAGCCCACCCAGACCTGCTCAGGTGCTCCTGGTACCTCTGCCCAAGTTTAATCTCACTTATTGAACTAAGAGTACCCTGAGGGCCGCAGCCAGCAGGGTCCAACTCCCAAGCACCTCTTCCAATAACCGGGTTCCCCTGACCTCACAGCCACCTGCTCGAATAGGTTGGGTCTCCTTTTGTGACTCCCTCTTGTCTTGGAAGGTGGCTGCTTGAATGCTGGCTGCCTGGAAGGAGGGCTGCAAGAGGTGTGGCTTTGCAGGGTGGGCTCCGCTTTTCCTGACTACTCGCTACAATGCTGTGTGTCTATGACAAGGGCCACACTGTCTAGAACAAGCAAACTGAGCTTTTCAACAGGCCAGAGCGTGTGCGAAGGCCTCCGAGAGGGGCCACAGATGTGGGCTTCCCCTGCAGCATTAGCAAGCAGAGGCTGGGCCCCTTCTGACAGCAGCTTTGCTGGAAAAGTCCCTTGTCTCTGGTGCCACCAATGGGTGACGGCCATGTTCACTTTGCATCTTTTCTGGAAGCTTGAGATGGAGCTCTGGGTCACCTTCACACTCCTGCCCAGAGTCTCTTTTTAAAATTATGCAGATGATTGGATTCTGTTAGCTGGTTACTGTCACAGAGAATGCAAAACAAAAGAGCCATCTGAGGTTTATCCTCAAAGATCATGAACTAATAAATAGAATTTATCATACATGATAGTGTTTTTAAATAATATTTTTTTCTGATTAAAAAAAAAATACATGCTTCTTGCAGAAGCTTGTGAAATACTGAAAGAACAGTTGGAAGAATGAGAATCTTCTGGTCCCACCACTCAGAGACAAGCACTGCCAGCGTTTGGTGACCAGCCTCTGTCCTTTTGTTTGCCTCTCACTGTTGTTTCTCTATATCTTCACCTGGCTATATATCTGAGCTTTTCCCGTGCTATTAAGCAGTTTCCTGTTCTGTGCTCTTTAATGGTTGCAGAGTATTCTAGCAAGTGACCATATCATAATTGGCTTCTCGGGTTTGCTTTGGTTCATTTTCGGATGCATTTGAAATCTGAATCGAGCAGGTCAGGGTGGGCGTCTGCGTTCATCCTCGCGTCTCTGATTCGTTTCCTGCAGTTCATTCTGAAAGCAGAAGAGTGCCAGCACCTTGCGGCCACACTGTCCCCCACAAACTTCTTGCCTGCTTACGCTTGCTGAGGCGGCTGGGGCAGCGCCTGCTTCCCTGGGGGTTGTCAAAGTTTGTAACCTTGCTGCCCTGCTCCGAGTCCCTTCCCCACCTGTGACCCAGCTCGTCCTCTTTTTTAGCTGTTTGTGTCTCAAATGCCAACCCCGCCTTTCTGCACTTTTCATCTCTCATTTAGTTTTTATTTTTATCAAAGTTATGCACACGCCTCGCTCTAAGAGTCAAACAGTTCTATGAAGTTGTCACGGAAGCATTAACCCTCCCACCCTCCCGGCTGCACCCGGATTTTCTGCACTGCAGCAGCAGCTCCTAACTCCATAGCTGATGCTTCTGACATTTACATCCATCATTCTAAGTAACATTCTTATTTTTCTACTTCAGTTTTCTTTTTTCTTAAGCTTAGGCATTATCCTGATTTTTTTCCCTGTAGAAGACAAGATTGACTGCTTTGCATATGCCCTTGGCGTCACCCCGCACGCCTTCCCCGGTGCGCCATCCTCTTCCTGTGTTTATCTCACGGCTTCGGTCTGATCAATACTCACAGTTTATATTGTTGTAAGAATGTAAACACTCTTGAAAGCTGAACGATCTAGCAATGTATTTTCTTTTCCCTCTGGAGTTAATTCTCACCTTGTGCGTAGGTGTACGTGTGTTCCTTTCTCTTTGATGTGTTCGTTATTTTTTCTGAACGGAGTTCAGGTTTATTCCAAGTCTCTTCATACATTCAAATACCTTAGATGTGTTGGTTTTCCCCCCACCTGAAATATGTTTCATCCTCTTGAAAGAATTTCTTTTTGGATCCTTCTTGCCTCTTGTGTTATGGGTCAGTGGATCTTATGGCTTCCTGCTGCAGTCTTGGAAAGTTCCTTGCTCCTGTTTTCTTCATTATATCCCTTATCTCATGCATCCCACATTATCATTCTTTTTGAGTTACTTCTCTGTTTTACTAGTGTGTATCCCCTTGCAATTTTTGGAGGAAAAAGTTCACGGGAGGTAATTTCTGGAGACCTTTCACATCTGGAAAGGAAAATGTCTATACAGACGTTGATAATTTGGCTGGGTATAAAATTCTAAATTGGAAACCTTTCTGATTTTCCTCTTCAGATTTTGAAAGCATAAATCATGGTCTTGCAGCTCCCAGGGCTCTTGGTAAGAAGTCTTAGGCCTTTGCGATTCCTCAACCTTTCTGAAACTTGTAGAATTTTCTCATTGTCTCCCATCATCTGGACTTCATGTGTTTGTGTTTTGATGTGGATCTATCTTCATCCATTTTGCCAGGCCCTTTTTTTAATCTGGAAACTCATCTCCTTTCAATTCTAAGCATTTTTCTTGTTTGTGTGTGTGTTTGTGCATTGCTGGGGATGGAACCCAGGGCCTTTCATGTGCCAGGCCAGTGCTCCACTGCTGTACTATGTCTTAGCCCTAGAAAGTCCAGTCTTCCTCACGCTCAGTAGGGTTACGTTCCCCTTTCCCTTGTCCTTGTCCCTGCACGCACTTGTTTAAACTGAAAAGTGCTTTACTCTCAGCCCTGTTTCAGGAGATCACAGGTGAGCATCTGCTTCAAGTCCACCAACTGCATTGGAAATTGGGTCCCTTCTCTGTTGGTGTATTCATCTCTTATTTTTCTGTTCTTTTTTCGTGTTTTAATTAGGGATTATAATTGGGCACATTGAGGTTCGTTGTGATGTATTCACATGTACACATCGCGTAATTTGCTCTGACACTTTTCCAGTACTTCCCAGGAACAGAAATTCTTTTTCTGTCATTTACCATTGTCCCCTTACTGCCCCACGTTTTTCATTCGCTGTTTCTTTTTGTTTGTGGCAATTTTAATTGTTTTTTTCTAGAAAATTGTTTTCTAAAATCTATCATTTATTTTTCCTTATAGTTTCTTTATTTATATTTTACTTTCTGAAAGGGCCCTTCCCAAATGGAACTCATGTGGTCAGTTTTCATCTTTTATATTTGAATCCTTAGTCCACCAATTTAATTATTGTGAGAAATAACTATTTGTCCCTTTTCCATATTTATCACATGGTAGATACTTGGATAATTTTGGTTCTTATTCTGGCTTTCAGTTATTCCATTGGCTTGATAATTTTTAGGCTTGTATTGTTTTGTTTTAATGTATTACATTATACAATATTAAGTGGCCACAGTCTTCCTTCATTCTTATTTTTAAAGATTTTCTTGGGTAGTCTTATTTATTCTTTCAAATGATCTTTAGGTTTTCTGTGGAAAATTAATTTAAAGAGAATTGCCATTTTTTGATACTTGGACTTTGCATGTTTTACATTTATAGATAAATGATTTGTCAAATTTGACAAATTCACAACTTGTCTTTAAGTTTATTTTAAAGAATAAAGTATTCTATTGTGAATTTGATTCATCTTTCCTCGTTTTCTAACTGATTGAGACTGGCATACAGGGAAGTGTTTATGTATTTATAGTTATTGTCTCATTGAATTATTTTATTTGTTCTACAAGTTTTTAGCTGAGTGTTTCAGAATTTCTAGGTTAAAAGTCATTCATATCCATATACTCAAGGTTTTCATTTTACCTGGTCTTTTTTCTTTCTTATCTTATAGCATTGGCTAGATCTTCTAAAACACTAAATGAATGATAACAGAAACCTTGTCTTATTTCTAGTTCATTGTTTAGTATGATTATAAAACAGGTTTTATAATCATATTTTTTCATAATTCTAATGAAGGATTCCTAGTTCACAGATGACTTTAAAATCAAGAGTTGATTTAGAATTTTATTAAATGCTCTTTTGATATCTAAGATATTTGTGTTCTTTTTCTGTTGACTTGTTGACACAATGAATTGTAGTAATGTTTCATAACTTTGAAATGATTTTTGGATCAAATTCTACCTGATTGTGGTGTATCATTCTTTTAGTAAGTCTTGTTTTGCTAGTATTGTTTAGGATTTTCCAAATATGTTGTTCAATTTTGTTGTCAGAATGATGCTGGCTTTATAAAATCAATCAGAGAATATTCCAATTTTTTCTGCATTCTGTACATATATACATCATTTCCTTCCTTGAAAACTTTAAATAATTCATTTCCATAACTTTCCAGGGATATTTCTTTCATAATATTTTCTATTCCTTTTGAATTATTTGTTAGATTCTTTGGATTTTCTACATCTTTAGAACTTTTGCTTCTTTTTCTAATGGAGCTCAGTGTTTAAACTTGCAGCCACTGGGATCAGATAAACTGCATTCAAATTCTTTCCTATATGACCTTGGGAAACTGTGTTTGCCCTCTAATTCTTAGTTCCCTTAATTGTTAAGTGGCTAAAATGGGAGCCTAAGAGGACCACTGTGAGGATTAATAGATAAAGTACCTTGCAGGGTGTATACATCATGAGGGCTCAGTAATTGTTTTTAACTATTACTAATCCTAGAAAATCTACTTTTGTGAGATTTAAAATTTTATTACCAGAATTTTATAGTATTCTTTTATAATAGGATTTATATCTATTTCTATAATTATCAGTTTTGTCATTCTTAATTTTGTACATGCACATTCCATTTCTTATTTGGTAAGCTGGAGGAATATATGTTTTAGACGTTTTTAAAGAATCAGTTCTTGGAATAATTTATCAGTTCAGCCTGTGTGTGTGTGTGTGCGCATGTGCGCGTGGTGTTCAAATTCAACAATATCTGCCTTTGTCTTTATTGATTCCGTCCTTCCACTTTCCTCACGCTTGTTTAATGCTTCTGTCCATATTGTTATTCTTCCTTAATAACAAAACAGTTATGATATGAATTTGCCTCTGATTGCATTTTTAACTGCATTTCATAGGTTTTATATGTAGACTCTTAGGATTTAAAAATATTTGTGACTATGTTTTTCATTTCTTAGAAGACATGTTATCTGAATTAAATGTGAAAACCTGGCATTCACTTTTAACTTCTAACTTATTTTGGTTGTGTGTTATTTATGCTTTTTATTCAAATGTGGTTATATATTATTGTGGCTAGAGAATGTGGGCATAAATTCTACTTTGGGGAAATTAATGTCTCTTTTGTGCGTACCACAGTTAATTTTGTAAATGTTTCATGGGTCTTGAAAGTGAGATATACTACTTGTTTATAGAGCATAGGTTCTGATGTAAAGATATTTAGTTTTATTAGGTTTTCCACTGATCCTTTTGGACTTTCTTAGTAAAGAACTATGAAATCTATAAATAACCATACTTTTAATGTAATTCTAGTAGTTTATAGCACTTACCTATTTTTTTGTTCTTTGGTTTCATTGCACTGTCAGAGCTTTGGGGCAGTGTAACCTAATATTGATGAAGTGACCGTCATTTCTTTCTCATTTTCTGTTAAGTATGATGCTGACTTACAGATGTAAAGTATGTTTATCATTTACTTCTTGCCTATTGGATGTTTTCAGGGCAGAGAATTCTGGAAACTATGTTTCTGTTATCTCCCTCCATTTTTGGATGTTGTATTATCCCTAATGTGAACACTCATGAATGCTGTATCGCTGTTATGAACTGTACCTTCCATTTCTGAGAGGTGGTTTTACTGACCTGTTTAATGACTTGAAATTGCAGAAGCACATTTATATTCTCTTAATCTGTGCTCCTACGTTAGCTAACTCTACTTCCTCATGTGCTTGTTTCTGGAAACCCGCAATGAGGACAAAGTGTTGTCTGGAGAAATGCATGTTCCAAGGAATGCTGGTCCTGGAGAGCTGCACATTCCGCACTCTTCCAAGGCAATTTCTAACATTCTGCGGATGTTCTTTAGTTTTTTCCAAACACGCAGTTGACTGTCTTAAATTCAGTTATCAAAGCTAAAGATGGGCTGATATGAATCTACCAAATGATTTCCACATTCATCTCAATTTCTGGAGTATATGTGAGATCTCTGCTCTTACTGCACATATCAGCAATTTTATTTTTCCATTTTCCACTTCTTTGTAAAACAGTAAGAACACAATGTAATTAAATGTTACCTTTCAAATGCTGCTAAACCCTTTATTCAGGTCAACTATTACCCAGCAGCCCGGTAGGTAGACCAGCTGAAATCAGTGGCTGTGTTGGGAGCGGGGAGGTGACCCTGAGCTGCACACCCTCCTTCAGTGTCTTGTAGGATCCCCGACACCCATGAAAAGCCTCTGCGGTTAAACGTTCAAACAGTTGTGCAGCCTCCTGAACACATCGCTGTGTGCGCAAGCAGGGCTGCTGTTCACAGGGACTTGCTTGCTGGCAGTCAGCTGTGGTACACATTCCCTGGTTTTGGAGGTGTTGGTGCATGTGTGGGCTGCCTGAAAGTTGAAGTGCATGAAAATTGAGGCCTTCCAATTTGTCTGAGCCATCCCCTGGCTTTCAAATCTTTTGAGTCAGTTTATTTAAATGTGTCTCAAATTGGCAACACATAGTTTGGATTTGAGGCTTTTGACCCAAATTGAAAATCCTGTTTTTTAAGGGCATAGAATCCACACACACACACATTTTTATTATTATATTTTAGCCTTTTTAAAAAATTGTATTTTGTGCTTTTTCTAAAAAAACTTTTATCCTGCTGTCTTCCGTAATGTCATAGAGACGTCATTTTTCTGTTGGTTTTCTCTGATGGTTCAGAAAGCACACAGCTAGCTTCCAAAGTCTGTTTATGCTTACATTTCAGCTTCTTAAACCACGCTTGTGTCTCTTTTCCTGTGGTAAAGAAGGTACTCATGTTCTCTGACCGTGCCCTATGGTTAAGTGCAGTTTTCGTGGGCTCCTCCCTCTTCCTCCTGAGTCACAAGGTCTCAGTGGGTCTAACCTCTGCCTTCTCTGCCTATTTCCCCTGCCTTGTGCCCTGCACCTTGGGAGGTTCCGATGGCCCCTCTTTTCCATCTAGTACCTAGGCTCTGCCGCAGAAGCTGGGATCCTTCCTCTTTCTAGACTGTTGATAGTGTAGACGCCCCATAATGGCTTGTCAGTGTGTAGGTTGAGGAGCTGTGGTCCCTGTGCCCAGGCAAATGCTAAGAACTCTGTGTGCAGGAGCTGAAGGTCAGGGAGAAGGCACAGGTGAGTGGATGAGAGGAACAGCCACCAAGGAGGTGAGTATGGGAAGGAGTGACCCCGTGAGGGCAGGGATAAGGAGGACATGGCCCCCTCCCCAGGAGGGAGGAGGGATGGAGAAGTGTCTGGGTCTGGGGATCTGAGAAAGCCCAGAAGGTCCTGTGCAGCCCACTCTGGGTGGCCACATGCTGAGCAAATGGTGGGGAGGGTGGGCTTGCACACCTCTTAGATACGCTGGAGGCTAATGGGGACCTGGGTCACTTTATCTGAGAGGACAGGATGCTTTCAGAGTCTGCCATTTGGAACTGCCTCTTTAGTCCTGGCTACTGTGCACACATGCCCTGTGCTGGGTGCTGGGGATACAGAAACAGGCCCCGCAGCCCCCGTGGCCCCAGAGGAGTTCCCAGAACCAAGCAGGAGACCTGAACATCCTGCTCTTAAGGGAGGGCTACAGAGAAAAGAAAACTCATCAGCACCATCGACATCAGCACATGGTCTCTTTCCTGAGTCCCAGGTGCTCTCTGCCACTGGCCCAGTGCAGGCTCTCTGAGCTTGAGTTCCGTTCTCCCAACTCCTCAGGAATCAGACAGCACCATCCTCAGTCTCCCTTCTCTCCTGGAGCCCCCTGTTAGCTTTCAAAGTGGAACAGTCCATCAAGAATCCACCTTGACTCTAGCAGCCCTTCCTCTAGCTCCACCCTTGTCGCAGCTTCTCCAGGCCCCACGGATGTTTGGCTTCTGGTCCCTCCACACCACCGCAAGCTTTCATGAAGATCACCAGTGACTTCCTTCTCAGTGCCATCTGCACATCTCCTCTGGGTCTGCTGGTGCTTCAACTCCGCACATCGGAGCTAAATCCTGCTCACTAACATGTCCCTCATCCAGTGCAAGGATGCTGCCCTGCAACTCGCCATTTCTCATCCCTTTTGGGGGCTCTTCCTAGCATCTCTGGGTTCTTCATCTTCAGTTTTCTTAAACATGTCCACTTCACCCCATCTCCATGACTCCTGCCCCATCTGGGCTCCATTCTCTCTCTTTGGGCTCCTGTGCTCTTTCTTCCTGGACGCACTTTTGCCCCCAGCAACACCTTCTTTTCATGTCAGTAAAAGAGATGACCACAATATGAAACTATGTCCTTTATTAACGAACGATGGCTTGCCCTTGTTCTGAAGATGAAGTTGAAATCTTCAACCTTTGTTACGAGGCCCTGCATGACCTATGGCACCCCCGCCCCCAGCTCCCCACACTCCCTCTGGCCCGTTTCTGATTCTCCATGTTCCGTTCACCTGCGTGTTCTCTGGATTGCCATGCTTCCTCTGCTCCATGATCCATCAAGACTGTGCTTCCTCCGGTTTGCATTCCTCCTGCCTTACCTGCTCTTCCCTGGCTTAGTAGCCTCATCCTTCAGCATCTACCTCTAAACTTCAGAGACGCTTTCCCTGCTGGGTGGGGTCCTCTTAGATACTCTTCACTCCTTCCCAGCACTTAGGTCTCCGGTGGTCTTGAAAGTGATTCTTTGTGGTAATTATTTTTGCATGGGTCTCCCCTGCCAACCTGAAAGCTACAGGAAGGCAGAGACTATTAGCTGCTGCTCTAGCCCCAGTGCTTCAGACTAGGGCAGAGGAGCAGGCGGGGTGAAGAGAGGTCATGTCAGGGCTGCGAAGGCCAGCACTGGCTGGGTGGCATCAGCCTGGGGGAGGAGTGAGTGGCCATTGGTAGGGCTTGAGAGAGGCACAAGCAAGCTGCACTGAGGTGGGGTCCTGTGAGCAAGGGTGTGTGGACAACGCATGGGGTATGGTGCAACCTGCCAGCGCGGGCGCCTGAGCCATGCAGGGACCAGGGGATGATGACAGGAGTGAAGGATGAGGCCTTAAGCGCCATTCTCAGCAGCTTGGCCTTCAACATCTGGATTGTGTGCAGGGGTGGCACTGTCTGCCCTGGGCTTCGGGACTGCGAAGGCCAGCCATGTGCCCCTGCAGGGATGCCCAGGAGCCTACCCTTGCCTCTCCTCTGGTGATGAACCGGCATCATGGCCTTGCATCTCATTTGTGCAGGGGTGGTGTGCACAGTTGGGTTGGGAGAGGGAATGGAGAGGCTCCAGGAAGGCCTCTTCGAGGAGGGAGATGTGCGTAGCCCACTGCCCTGAGGCTCTGTGGTTTGAGTCTGAAAGGTGGACATAGTACGTGGTGAGGACGCCATAGCTTAGGTGAACTTTGGCAGGTCAATATCTTGAAGTCGAATGACCCTTAGACTGCCCTGTTCTGCCATGTAGAACCAAACACTGTCCTTCACTTTGACTCACTGGTGGTTGATCACACAGTTGCCAAAGCACGGTCTACGTGGCTTTTCTCAGTTTTCCCAAGTTGGCGTGGCCTTCCTGCAGGTGGCACTGCTTTCAAGTAGAGGCGCCTTTGCCCATTGGCACCACCCGTCGACAACTGAAGAGGGGCTTGTTTATGCTCACCACTCACCTGCTTCCTATGGCCAAATCAGGCCTCAGAATGCTTTCTGGAAGTGACTCCAACTGCAGGGACAAGGCCCTGTTTCTGGGGGTCCGCGCCATCTCATGGTTCCTGAAGAGATGGTAGACTATGGAACGTAGGCGTTATGATTTTTGACCTATGTAACATGGTCCACTAACTCTCAGTATCCAATCCGTCCTCGGAGGGCACCCTGGAGGTGCTGCTGCATCAGGGAAGAGAACGCTGGGTTTAGCTTCAGCACTGCTCCGGGTGATCCCTGGTGCCTGTGGTTGATGTCTGACTCATACATCAAGACCTCGCTCTTCTGGGCTTTCAAAGCCTCTGGGGAGTTTTCTGGAGGGGAGGCAACTTGGGGGCAGACATCCCGGCTCTGGTCTCAGCCACAGTGCTCGAAGAGATGGTTTCCATGTGTCAGATGCACGAGGAGACATGTGTGTGACATGGTCCACCACTTCCCAGAAGCCTGGCTAGCTCTGGTGGCTTCATGAAGCCAGCACTACCTGGAGGGGAACCCACCAGCTCAGCCTCCATCCTGCTCTGGGGCATCGCAGAGCTGCCTCCCTCTGCAGATGTCTCCTACGTGCGTGCTAATGTCCACCTCTTACCAAGATTAAGTCCAGTGTCCAAGGGTTTTCAGAGGCAGTGACAAATTTGTCCCCTTAGGGAGGCAGATAGCCAAGTGATACCTTCTTTGTTCATGAAGAGGCATGGTGCATACTGCTCCAGATCCAATCCAGCTCTAGGGAGCCTCTGGAAGTGCCCCTGAGTTTGGGCAGATGTGGCCACCAGCCTTTCCCTGTTGCATAGTTTTCTATGCCTAAGACTAGGGCTTACAAATAGGTTGGACCCAGGCCTCTTGGGCTCTGATACATTTGATTTGCATACTTGGTCCAACTAGACTAGTATTCTTTTTGGCTGAACATGGGCCACTGTGTTTCTTATTGTGATCCCTGCTCCCCACCTGCAGTACTGCAGCCACATACTGTGCCCTCCCTCCCACTGTGCCCGTTTTCCCATTCCTTGAGGCCCAGTTTAGAGCCCTGGCCATAGTAGGCACTTAATCAGCATTTATGGAGCGATGAAATCCGTTAACACCATCCAGTTCTACCCAGAGGGCTTCCTGGAAGAGTTGCCAGTTTGGGGATGAGACCCTGGTTCCAGCGCTGGTGTTGAGCCTGACCGTGAAGACACAGCTCGTAGCCTGTGTGTGCTTGTGGCATGATGCATGTTGTGCTCGACCTGCCCTCTGGTTCCACCCAGCTCAGAGCCATGGAGGCCTTTCTGGACACGTCCTCGGTCTTTGTCCTCGGCGGCGTCTCTGTGTGGTACTTGGAGAGATAGTAGACCGTATAGCGTACGCTTTATCTGTGACGTATGTAACACGGTCCACTAACCCTCAGTATCAAATCCATCCCCGAGGCTCCTGGAAACGCTGCTGTCTTCGGGGAGGCGCCATTGGACCCACCGCGGGGCTTCTTCATGCACTTGAAGAGATGGTTTCCGTATGGCATGTTTGTTTCCTTTTCTCCTGCATGATGGGAAAATGACATAATCTCCCTCTTCTTATATCAAGTTCTGCCTTGGGAAATCTCACCATCTCTGGGGAGGAGACCTTAATTCTTTCTGGGAGCACTGCTGTGCCATGGCCTCAATGACATGATTGACCACACAGCTCTTGTTTAGGAGACACCATGACCTGCTCCTCAGCATCAAATGCAGCCTTCAAGAGGTGCCTGGAGGCACCTTGGCGGACTCAAGCCTTTTATAGCCCTCAGTGCCATCCTGCGGTACTTGAAGAAATGGTTTACCGTCCCACATACATTTTGAGCATGTATGTGGGATGGTAAACCGCTTCTTGGTATCCAGCCCACCCATCTAAACCATCCTAGAGAGCGCCCAAGGCTAGAGAAGAGATGCTGGTCTCGAGCACCCTCTAACGCCATGAGACCTGGTGGGACAGTAGATGTTAGATGTGTGCTGTGTCTGCTAATGCTTGCAAGGCAGTCTTCTCCCATGTCAAAGGTGGCCTCCGAGGGCTTCCTCAGCATAGTGATAACCTGTGGAAGGTGTCCTGCCTCCAGCCCCAGCACCCTCCCCTGAATAATGTGACTCGAAGAGGCAGTGGTTGGCTCTGCAGATGTTCACGGACTGGGACTGTTGCCCACTCTGCTTCTCCTTATTCACCTCGCTGTGCTCCAATGACTGCAGGACATGACGTCCACAGAGGGGCAGATATGAGCACATGACACAAGGTGCTCTGGATCCTTGAAGACTTACTTTGGTCATCGACAATTCAAGTATCTTTTTCCAAGTCAAGCGTAGCCATCTGGAGGAAGTTGCCCCAGCTCTGTATTCAGCCCTGGTCTTTAGTGAAGATCTGATCGAGCCCACCATGTGTGTTTACAGATAAAGTACATTCCACGCTCCTCTTCATCCCTATCTGCAGTCCAGCCTTGGAGAGCTCAGTGAAGATGCTGCCAGCCTTAGAGACGGGGCATTGGTTCCTACATCAGCAACAATCTCACGGTACCTGATGAGGGTTCAGCCACGATGCATGTATCTATTAACAGTGTATGTAACATGGTCTACCATTTTTCAGTATTGAGTTCGGCCTTGAAGATCTCTAGGGAGGTCATGTTAACCTCAGGAGACGAGGCACCTGTCCTGCCTCAGGTTCTTGGCAGAAGTTGGCCATGCTTCATATGCTTTACTTACAACGCATGCTACTCTGTCCGCCTTTGCGTAACTGCGAATGCACCTTGAGGGCTTCTTGCGGGCAGTACTAAATATCAGGCACAGCAGTAGTTCCAGCATCATCTCCTTGGTCTTTGGAGGGGCTCTTCTGTGCTGCCTTCTCTGCAGCTGTAGCACACACTGTATGGTGGCCTCTTCTCAGTTCTGCATCTGGCCTCAGAGGGCTTCCTGGAAGGAAAACACCAGGTCTGACATCAGCCCACTGCACGGTACCTGAAAAGATGGTTGACCATAGAACATGCGCTATCTCTGTGTCGTATGTAATGTGGTCCACGTCTTCTCAATATCTAATCCAATCACGGAAGGCTTCCTAGAGGCAAAGCCAACTTTGTGGGCAACACACTGGTCTGTATTCTGTACTGTTTTACAGTACTTGGAGAGATGGTAGACCAGAGTGTAGGCGTTGCTTATGACGCATGTAACATGGTCCACTAAATCTCAGCATCCATCCCTTAGGGCTTCCTCAAGGCCTTGCCAACTTGAAATCAGGGCCTGTTCTGGTAAATGCTGTCCCATGCACACCACAGGTGGTTGGCTGTAGACCATGTTCTTTATTCATGGCAATGGCCACTTGGTCCCCAGCCAATATGTGGCACCCAATCCCAGCTTCACAGGACATCCTAGAAATGGTAGTGGCACTGGGCATGGGTTTGTGGTCACCGCCATACTTGCCAACCGTGGATAGTTCATGATACACATTGCCAGGGCTTCCTGAAGGTAATGCCAAATTAAGGGAAGAGAGGTGGGGTTCATGTCACTTCATGGTATTTGAAGATGCGGTTGACCATGGTGTGTACGCTTTATTTATGACGTAGGACACATGGTCTACTTCTTCTCAATATCACATCTCGCCTCGGAGGACTTCCAGGAGGTGATCTCAGCTTTAAGGAAGAGCCACTGTCTTGGTGTCAGTGCTGCTGCTGCTTGGTACTTGGAGAGAGGTGGTCCGTGGCGCGTTCGCTTTATTTATGGCGCACATTACACGGTCGACCTCTTTGCAGTATCTAATCCCGCCTTGCAAGCTTTCCTGGAGCTAACACCACCTGTGGGTGGGACACTGAGTCTGCGCTAGTGCAAGCCAGCGGGGTGCGGGCTGTTTGTCTTGTGTGTGACAGTAACTCTGTGTGGCAGCCTTCTTCTCAGCAGTCGGCTCTGACATGGCGACTTCAAGGGCAGGGTGACTTGAGGACAAGGAGAATGGCATCGACAAGTGCCTGGATACATGAGATGGTTGACCAGAGAGCACACGCTGTATTTGTGCCGTTTGTGACCTGGTCCACTAACCCTCAGTATCTAATCCCCACTTGGAGAACTTCTGGAAGAGATGTCAACTTTTGGGGAAAGAAACAATAAACCGCAACCGGCGTTGCTCCGCTAGACTTGAAGAGAGGACCTGCGAGGCATTTGCGACATGTGTGCGGAATATGGCAGAGCTGGGTGTGTCTTCAGTGTTGTCCTCTTGAGGTGGAGCCTTCCAGATCCAGGGCAAGGAGCGTGATGTCTAAACCACCCCAAAGTACCCGTGTGATCCACTGACCAAATAGGCCACCTGGCCCAAACACACCTCTGAATCGAGTCCTTGGAGGGACTCTGGTATAGTCAGGGCCCTCTCTGGTTACCCTGAGAGCTAACCATAAATGTGAAAGGTCCTTGACCAGCCTTTCTACAGTGTCATCACTGTGTGACCATGGTGCCAACCTCGAGAACATGCCATGGCGGCCTGCTCCATTGGGGTACTTGGAGGGATGCATTCAACCAATGGCTTCCTCTAGCAGAATAGCTCATGTTCAGTGTGCAATTCCATATTCAACAGGTCTTCCAGGACTGAAGGTCAAGTTGCGGGCAGTCAGAGATGGTCTTATCAGTGTTCATTGGTGGTACCTGAAGAGAGGTTTTCTGGGTTTCTGTTTCTTTGATGAGGATGAAACACACCTGGTTAACCTCTTTTCCAGTATCAAATCCCATCTCGGAGGCCTTCTAGTCCAGACCTCAGCTGCAGGGCAGGGCATTACTGTCAGCACCCATCAGTGACACAAATCCCTGGCTGACCACCAAGTCTGTACCTCATTAATTTGAGTAAAGTCATATGTTCTCCTAACCCTCACTGTCCGATCCATATTCAGCAGGACTTCCAGGACTGAATGTCAAGCTGGGGGAAGAGTCAGAGGTGGTCTTGTCAAAGTTCATGGATGGTACCTGAATAGGGGTCTTCTGGGTCTGTTTCTTTCCTGATGATGAAACACCCAGTTAACCTCCTTCCACTATTGGATCCTACCATGGAGGACGTCTGGTCAGGACCTTAGCTTCAGCTGACGATAGGATGGCAGGAGTAAATGGTTGGCCACAAGGCCTGTCCCAAACGCCTGCCTCTTGTCTCCTATTCCACTAACTCTCAGTGTCTTATCCATTCTTAGGAGGACTTCTCAACCAGTTGGGAGGCCAACCGGGGAGACAGTGGGACCACGGCAGCTTCACCCACAGAATGTGCAGGTGGGTTTTTCTGATCACATTTGTCTTGTTTCTGCTGAACTGTGCACCTCAGCCTAGTTGTGTCCTGGCCTGCTTTGGAGGCATGGCTGGTCTTTGCCAATTTTGGCAATGGGTTTGTAGTTAGCCCAACCTGTGGCATAGGACTGCTTGTTTTCAAAAGCCTGCTTTGGACAGATAGAGTGGGTGGTCTAAACTACTAGCCTGTGGCCTCCAGCTTATTCTGAAAGGATGTTACCTTAGGGTAGAAAATCTGGTTGTGAGATCAAGAAAGAGACCTTGTGTCCCTGGAACTGATCTGGGATGGGCATGTTGAGTTCTAATAAGAATGCTGAAGTTAATGCCTTTGGTGCCTGGAGGGATGCTCCAAGTGACTCAGACTTAGTGGCAGAGATTCTGTCATGAGCCCTGATCCACCAAGTTAGATGGCTGACCATAGGAGTGGGCTTTTCCAGGGACACACCCAGTACCTGACCACTTATGTAGGCCATCTCCAGGAGGAAGTGCTGGTGTTCAGGAAGAGGCTGTTGTGTAGGTGATTCGGCTGGGTGGCACTGAGGAGAGGTTTCCTTTGTGGTGTTCATTTCTCCTATGATAACTCAGTTCTGGTGGCTGCTCTTTAGTTATCACACACCAGCACGGAAGTCTTCCTGGACAAGATGAAAGTCGTCAGCTCCAGCCAGGGTGAGTGAGCTGAGGCATGAGCTCTTCACACCATGTTTGGCAGGGATGCATGTGCCCAGGCCTTCCCTGGAGAGATGCTAACCTTGGGGAGGGGAGTGGCTCTCAGCCCCTCTAAAGCCAAGGCACAGAAGTGGGGTGCTGTTGTGTGTTTCACACATAGGCTGAGACCCCAGGTTCTGGATTCATTGGTGGCATTTGAGGAAGGGCATGTTGAGATGGGGGCACTGGGCTCTGGAGAAGGGCTGGGTCTTTCCACTCTACCCACTTTGACTATGGTCAGAACAGATGGTGAGGGTGCCTGGCATAACCTCTCTCCATCTAGCTGATGCCCAGCACCACTGCTTCCACCTGAAACAAGCCCAGGAAATGTGGTGGTAGAGAGTGTGCCCTTGCATCTGAGATCTCCAGGACAGGCAGCTGCTGGCTCCTACAGTCTGGGCACTCTGGTGGCTAAACAGGGTCCAGACACAAATTGAGAGGGTACAGGGAAACAGCAGGGCTCAGAGGCCCTCTTCCCTGTCCATCTTGGGCAGAAGAGAGGACACAATTGTATACTTTCTAAGAGGAAACCATGAGCGTTCCATCTGTGACTCCTGACTCTGGTCTGTTTCCTGTCGGGGCTGGTCCGACTCTTACGATGAAAATGAGTCTGGAGGTAGGTCCCCCTGCAATGAACAGATTATAGCGGAGTTCTACGGCAATCAGAAAAGCCAATCTGGAATTGGCATAAACATTTGGCCAGCAACGTCTAGGAAATGAAACTTGTTTTTGTCTTCTACTCCACTAAGTTAGGTGGGAGTCAGTGGGGGGCACATGCTGTTGGGATTCACTGTACTTTGAACTAACCCAGTGCTTTACATCTGTTTTTAGAATCACACTTGGCCTGGAAAACTGCTTGGACCCATGGCCAGCTCGCGTCCGACCACCCACCTGCTTCTTGACCAAAGCCTTCTGGGTTTGTGTCTGAACTCTCCTGATGCACTGGCTCCAGGATGTAAGCATTTGTTCCCAGGTGCACTTCCTGAGGCCTGCTGGACTTCCAGGGGACCCTGATTCCACCAGCAGGAAAGAAAGCTCCAGTTCCTGGAGAGTGGGTGTACACAGATGGTCGCAATGACGGTGGGCAGTGTTTCATGGGCAGCTTTTCAATGTTGAGTCTTAAAGGGTTTCTGGTTGACTCGTAAACCAGACTCTCCCTATGTAGGTGTAGGACATGTGGTCTACCTGGTGCACTGGAGACCCGCAAAAACTTCCTGGAGGTGACACCAACATCGGCGAAGATTCGGCAGTTTTGTCTTTGTTTTTCATTTTCATTTTGTTTGATCCGTGCTCAGCTTCGATACTTGAAGGAGAGGTTGTCCGTGTTGTCTTCTCTTTATTTATGATGAAACATACACGGGAAACCTCTTTTTTAGTATCAAATCCCACCCTGGAGGCACTTCCTGTTCCTGATGCAGCCTTCAGGGAAGGGACCTTGCCAGCTCCACTCTGGGTAGACTCAAGGAAGGCAGACTGTGGCTTGTGTCCTGGGGGTAATTCTCTGACCCAGTCCTCTCCTGGAAGGGAAGCCGAGTTTGGAGAGGGGCTGGACTCTCTGCTGGAGGGAGGCTGCTCACTGTGGTTCTGTCCGCCTGGCGACTCATAGCGGGTGGCCGCTCCTCAGTGTGAAGTCCTGCTCCAATGGCTTTCAGAACTTACCAGCAACATCACTGAAGGCATGTAGTGCCAGCTGCTCTCCAGGGTAGCTGAGGGGATGGTAGACCGGTGACATGCACTTCATTCATGATGTAGGTCACCCGTTTCACTATCCATCAGCGCCCAGTCCACCTGTGGGATGACATCTTGGTGCATAGGGCAACTTTGGAGAAGATGCGGGAGGATTTGGGGCCAGTGTGAACTTGTAGTGTTTCAAGAGGGGCTACACTTCAGGGGCCTAACTTTTTAAACAAATATTAGCAACCATCAGGGTGCAGTGCTGCCCGTGATCATGGAAGGTGCTGGGGAAGAGTCCTTGGCATCGCTGCCCCATGGTATGTGTGGGGGCAGGGTGTATGCCACCTGCCACTGCCCATCCTTGTAAGGCCAGGCTGGGGAAGAGTGGGGCCGTGCTGATTTGGAGGGCCAAGTGCGATGTCAGCTGTGTGCTGTGGCACCTTAAGACAGGCCACTGGATGAGGTTGCCATGTCCCACTGGATGCTATGTGTCCCTCTTCGGTGGTTAAGAGCCTCCCGGAGAATTTCTTGGACATGAAGCCAGAATCCAGGCATGGCTGTTGGTGTCAGCAGCATTGCTGGTGAATGATGGATGAGGGATGGGGGAGCTGACAGTGGTCATGATGCGCCCTCCAGGGCCATTACCCTCCCTGGGCTGCCTTCAGGTTCACACCCATGAGTTGTGGAAGGACGTTGGAGACCACTGCTCATCTCTCTGTTGTCCAGCTTTGCTTGATCAATGAGGACTCAAACACAGCCTCTGGACTGGTGCCGCTGACCTTGGGGCAGGACGTTGGAGCCTGGTGGACGGAGAGGTAGGACCACACATTCTGTCCACAGTGGGTGCCTCCAACTTACTAATCCCAGGCATTCCCTCCACACCTAGGTCAGATACTGGAGAAGAGGCCTGCTCTTGGGAGGTCAGTGCACGCTGCCACCCTCCTCCTGTGCTCACGCACGGATGGTAAAGCGGAAATGAGTCTGAGGACGCAAACCGGGAGGGCTGTGGCGGTGAGGTGTGGAGCCCACGGGTCCTGGTCCGCCCGTGCCTTTCACGCTCCATTCCTAACTCGCCGCCCGGCCCTGCAGCTCCTGCGCGCCCTGCGGCCGCCCGTGGGCATCCCGTTTCCTCTGGGCACCGCGGCACCCGCTCTCGAGGGTAGCCTAGACCTGGGAGTCCCAGAGGGGAGGACACTGCTGTCCTCTAACGCGCGGGGTGCAGCTCGGCCGCGCCGTCGCTCCCCTGATGCCGGGGACGCTGGGAGGCGAAGCCACCGGCACGCCGCGGTGCTTCGGGCCTTGCACCGCACAAAGCGGCTGCTGGCGGCTGCTGGCCTCAGCCTGCCCGCCGCCCACGCGCCTGCTGGCTCCCCGGAAGTCGCGGTGTGACCTTCGCCGAGGGCCTTGTCGCCCCTCGTGCTGCTGGCGGTGCTCAATGAGAAGCTGCCCGCGTCTTTTTCGCTTGGTCTGTGACGAAACATTCGCGGTGCACTTCTCCTTCAGCATCCTATCCCGCGTCGGAGACTTCGCGGTTCTGCCGCCACCGGAGGAGGCGAGCTGGGGGACACTGGTCAGGGTCGCGCGCTGTCCTCCTGGGTGGGATCCCGAGCCAGTACAGTCCACTGGTTGAGCCCGCCCCTCAGCCGCTGTGATTGGTTCACAGACGGGTCACTCCTCCACTAGACCAATGAGGTGCAAGCAGGTATTTGCTAAGGCTTCTGGGAAAGGAAATAGTTCTTCCTTTGCAGAGAGAGCTGCCAGAGCAGACTCTGTTTCCTTCAGCTGCGCTGTGTGATAATGTGACCTTCGAAGGTCCCATGGCCAGTAACGGACCCAGAAGAGAGTGTGTGAGGCTGTGCAGACACACAAAGGGAGGCCTGTATCATGAAAAGTGGTCTGGACAGTTAGGAGCTAGCTGGGGACCTGGGTGACAAAGTTCAATCTGGGACCTGAATCAAACCTAGCCTGAAGCTTGAATGTCCTGCCTATATACCCTATGTAAGCCACTGTGAGCTGGGTTTTATCTTACTGTGATAGGAGCATCTAGATGGCCCCACCCTGCTGTCAAGAGGCTGTCCTGCTTTCCGCCATGCATATTTCTTGTGGCCTGCCCTATGTAAGGCAGGTGCTCAGTGAGAGGTGGCATTTTCTTGTGTGTTTAGTTCAAATGCATTGTCATGGTGTTCTAATTTACAAATGGCAACAATGATGACTATGTCCAGGGAAGGGCCCCTGGTCCCTCTTCAGCAGACCTGAAGCAGGGTGGGCCCAGAAACTCTCCATGACCCTTGCCCCCAGACTCCA
This sequence comes from Aplodontia rufa, assembly GCA_004027875.1. Taxonomy (NCBI): domain Eukaryota; kingdom Metazoa; phylum Chordata; class Mammalia; order Rodentia; family Aplodontiidae; genus Aplodontia; species Aplodontia rufa. Next base: position 33,852 of record PVKS010012847.1, read on the forward strand.
TCTCTCCGTGGAAGGATTTCTGCTAGCAATACTGACTTTGGGGAGGCTACTGTCATTGCTCTGTCCCTGCTGTTCTTTGTTTGCTGTGCTTGTCACAAGTCACAAGCCACTGCTAGCATTTGAGAAGCAAAGTCTGCCTCCCAGGAACCAGGACCTTAGGGAGGAGACCTGGGGGTCAGACCATGCCAGGCCCACGAATGGATGGGAAGCTGAGAGAAACACTGTGTGCGGACTTAGGTCGCCTAATAGTGTCCTTACTTTCACATTTGGAGAAGGGACTCTGTCAAGAGCCTCAGGGAGGAGAATGTCTCGGGGTCCACTTCTCTGCAGTGAGGTTCTCTGGGAGCACATGGTGGGTGGCAACAGATGCTGGAACCCCTCTGCCTTGCTGTTGAATTGTGGGGACCCCTTGGGTCCTGATGCAGAGGGAGCCCAGCCTGCTGGCCTCTCTGGCAAATGCAGCGGCTCCACCTCTGCTGAGATGGCCTTGCCCTGCAGGCCACTCTGCGTGCCTCCCCAGGTGAGCCAATGCTGCGCTGTCCCTCCGTCCAGGCACAGGCACCATGGTTGCCTGTGTCTGCCCCACTCCACTGCCATGCCCTGCCCCTCAGCGCCCCTTCCCCAGGTGCCCTGTTGGAGGGGAGCAAGAGCTAATCTCTGGTACCTGAAAAGAAGTTGCCCATGTTATTTTCGCTTTATACGTGACGAAACAAACATGGTGCACTTCTTTTTCGGTATCAAATCTCACCTTGAAGAGCTCCCTGGCCCCAATGGAACTCTGAGCAAGAGGCTTTGGTGTCACTGCCTCTCTTGGTATGTACGTGGAGGATCAGCTCTGTGTGCCGCTGGGTTCACAGACACCTGGCCACACATGCGCCCCCACTGCCAGCAGCCTGGGAAGCGTTGCCCTCAGATGAGAGCAGCTGGAATTGATGAAGCTGAGTAGCAGCGACATCCCCCACCTCTCTCCAAGGCCCAGCAGCAGAACAGAAGCTAATGGCAGCCTCAGGCTGGGGCTCGCACCCTGCCAGTCCCAGTGGACGCCCTCTCTTCCAGGCCGTGTCCTCTTGCAGAGGACCAGAAACCTTTGGGAAGGAGTTGCTGACTTTGTGTCAGGATTTCCACAGGGAAGGGCACAGCAGTGGGAGCAGAGGGATCCCCATGTGTTCTGGGCATGACACATGCCACCTGGTCCACGGAGCCTGGGCCTGGGGCCTCGCAAAGGTGATGGAACCTGGGGAACCAGAAAGGTTTTCAGAATGTGGCCTTCGTTCCCACATTGGAGGGCTCAGCCCTGCTGCTCATGGCACCGTGGCCACCATCACCTGCACCACCCAGGTACGTCATAGGCAGCCCCGGGTGAGCAGTCTCTTATTGACAGCCCATGTCCCTGAGCATTGCTATCATCAGCTGTTTCCTTTGCAGGAGGATGGCCTGGTAGCTGGCAGAGAGGCATGGCAGAGGGCGGTCGTGTGACGTGGCTGCTTCGTGGAAGACACTAAAAGGTGACCTCCTCTTAGCATGAAATGCCTCCTGGAAGGACTGGCTGTGGGCTTAGAAACAGGATACGGGTGTCAGCCCCTCGCTGCGGGCGCGTTTGTAGATGGTGTCCCAGTTTGCAGGTGTTTTCCTTTATTTAGTTTTTACTTTGGATCACCTTATAATCTTGTTTCTGAAGATAAATCTGTATATTAAAAAATTGGCTTTCTGGACTGGAGCAGTGGCTCAGCGTTTACACACTTGTGTGGCAGGCGCAAGGACATGGGTTCAAATCCCAGCACCATGTACACAATGAAGTGTTGGAGCAATGAAAGTCACATGAAAAAGAAATAAAATTGATTCTCTCTCTCTCTCTCTCTCTCTGTCCCTCTCTCTTAAAAAAAAATGGGTTTCACAATAGCAATTTCTTTAAGATGAACAAAGAAATGTGAGCAGAACCACATTTAACACAGTTTTCAGATTTTCAAAAGAATCCCAAAATGCACAATACACAATCCCTGGGCTTCCAAAGCTTAGCCTTTAGAAGAGAAGAGAAGGCACGGGCATACGCTGAAAACGTGATGGTGACATGTAGGAGACACAAATGAGGTCTTCTGTGAAAACATGGCAGGTGGAAGGGTGCTTTATTGCAGGGGTCCTGTTCATATAACTTATTTTAGTAATAACTTTAGTTTTTTTTTTTTAAAGACCAAAGTTCTATCGGTGGGAGTATTTGGACATGACTTACAGAAAGGGTGACCCTATGGCCTTTGGGCATCCTTCAGATGGCCCCTGTCCTGGGGACTTCCCAGCCCCAGGACATGCTCTCTGGAGGCCACTCCCCTATCACTGAAGCAGGGACAGGCTCCTCAGGGTCCAGGGCCAGCAAGTAGGAAGTGGGCTCAGGGAACTCAATTAGAGGCGTCATCTCAGATGCTGCAGCCTGACCCTGCAGGGGCCTTGGAGGGGTCAGTGACACCCCAGAGCTGATGATCCACCACCCTAAGTCCACACCAGGAGACCCCCTCATCAGCGGGCCCCACTCCATGCTGTGCTTGTGGGACCCGCTCCTGGGCACACACGGTGATGCTTGCTTGCAGAGATGCTCAGTCCCCAGAACGACTGACCCCTACCCACCCATGTCTTCCTTCACACAGGGCTGCTTGGAGGCAAGGCCACCTGTGCTCGCAGGTACGTGCGGCACACTCGTGCGTGTGGTTGCGTTTATGGCGAATTGTGCTGCGGGGTGGCCCAGGCTGCTTCCTCATGCAGTTACTGCAGGGAGGCCCTGGCTCTGGGCAGATGATGGGCATCCCTGCCAGCTCACCCGGCCTCAGATAATCCTTAACAACTGGCGAGCAGCAGTGGTTCTCAGACCTGTGCCTTTTGTTGGCCCAGTCCCAACTTTGGAAGTGAGTGGTGTAGGTGCTGCTGTGTGCATTCTGCTTATGAAGAATGTCACCTGGCCTGTTTGTCCCCAGCACGGGATCTTCATTTAGGAGGACTTCCTGGCCAGGGTGGCAGTCTTACCAAAGATGAGGGCTGCACTTGGGACTTGGGGTGCTTCGTTTTTCCCTCTGTGAGGCACATTGTACTGAGGCTTCACAGCACCTCTCTTGGTAAACCCTCTGCGGGTGATTTTTCTGAAGTGGTGCTGGTCTTGGGGGCAGCTGGGGAGCAGCACGCTTGCTCTCAGCTGGGTGTGAGCAGGTGTTGCTTGTGATCTGTTTGCCCACCCCCACAGTGTGTCAGTCGGCCTTGAGCACTGGCCCCTGGAGCCTTCTGCACTCAGACCTCCCTTTCCGGAAGGTTCTTTGCCATCCTCACCTCCCAAGGTATGTGAAGGAATGCTGTGCACATGCTTTGGGAGGCTCTCTGTCGCTGTGCCTTGGGAGGCCACGCTGGCTCTGGAGATCTGCGGGGGCCTTCGCTGTTTGATCTTGATCTTTCTAGAAGGTAGAGGGTACAATGCCTATTGTGCTTGGCTTTGCTTGTGGTGAACTTTGGAAGCACTGCCTGTCTAGAACGAATCGAGCTCTCCTCAGAGGGGAGGCGTTAGGGTGACCCCTGCCAGGGCAAGTGACAGCCAGCAGACCCAGGTCACATACCGAGTCATGGGTCCACCATTGGGACCCAAGGGAGCTGCTCTGCCCCCGTGACTGGGCCTGCTGTTGTGAGTAGGTTGGTGCCTCCGGGGCCGCTGTGACACCCAAGCGGTGGGTGTTCCCTCTATGTCTACAGCGTTCATGGTAACCATAGAGGGAAAATCCACACTCCCAGCATCTAAAGTCGCTTTCAGGACAGTTCTGAACACAGAATCCCTCAGGGAACAGGGCTAGTGCCCTCTCCCCTGTTCTAGGGAGCAAATGGAGTGTGGATCCCAAGAGCTGTGCTTCTCTTGGCTTGTTGCTGGGATCCCTGTCCTCCACGGGGCTCGGTGTCCCTGCCGCCACCCCATGAGGCCCTTGCTGAGGGTGCCTGTCCTGTGTGACCCTTAGTTTCAGCAGACTGTGCTTAGATTCATGCTTTCCAGAACTAAACCCTTCTTTGGTATTTAAAAGGTGGATATTCCTTCTATGTTTATGTTGCTTATCATTAAACATAGAGGAAATTCCGCATTTTCAGTATCAAATGCTGCTGGGAAACAGGCCTGGACCGGAGCCACCGTCAGGGAGGAGACAGTAGAGTAACCCCTCGGGGTAAGTGACAAGGGTGGACCTCAGATGTGTGCTTGGTTTGTGCCATATGCCTGTGGGCCACCCGCTTGTCTCGAGGAGACCCTCTCATGCACGCTGGCTGGGCACAGAGGCCGGGCTCTGCACCGGTCTCTCTGCCACAGCCAGCTTTTCCATACAGTGTTCCCTGTGCTTCCTCCCGACTGTGCCTAGGTCATCCTTTGAAGGACTGAGCCTTCTTTGGTATTTAAAAGGTAGATTTTCTTTCTATGGTTACGTGTTTGATGGTTAATCATAGAGGAAAATCCACGTTTTCAGTATCAAAAGCTGCCCCGGGAGGACTCGCCGTCAGGGAGGCGAGGTGGCCCAGCCTCGGGTAAGTGCAGAGATGGTGGCCTTCAGAACATGGGCTTCGTATGCCATGTGTCTGCCGACCACCACCTTTAGGAGCCCCCTCTTGCAGAAGAGCCAGCCAGTCTGGCAAAGATGCCGGGAGCCTCGTCGAGGTGGCGCTGGGACTGAGAACAGGCTCTGCCACCTTGGGTGTGCTTTGGCTGAGCAGTGCTCAGTTTTGTCCTTTCCAGAACTCGATCCTCCTTTGGTATTTAAAAGGTGGATATTCCTTCTATGTTTACGTGATTTCTGATTAATCATAGAGGAAAATCCATGTTTTCAGTATCAAATGCTGCTTTGGAACTACTTCTGGAAGAGACTGTAGGATCTGGGTAGGTGGAAAGAGGGCGGAACCCTTGGCATGTCCCGATTGGCGAGGTGCGCTCAGGACTGCCCTTGAGCAGCCAGTCGGGTGAAGGCGGTGGGTCTGGCACTCCTGTCTTCCGGGGAAGCCTGCCTGCACTGTGGGGCTTTCATTTTGGACACCGAAGCACAGATTCACATGTTCCTGGATGCATTCTTCTTTGGTATTTAAAAGGTAGATTCTCCTTCTATGAGTACATTATTTATTATTAATCATAGAGGAAAATCCACGTTTTCAGTATCAAATGCTGCTTGGAAACCTCCGACTACGAGACGGCAACTTGGAGGGAGGGTGTACCTGCACCCTGCAGGGAGAGGAGTGCACAGACAGAGCGTTGCCCTTTGGCCGCCTGCTTGTGTGCCAGCCGCTCTCTTGACCAGGGTGCACGATGCGTTGTGACAAGGCTTCCCCCTTGGTGTGGTTCCAGGGGGCTTGAGGAGTGTGTTCTGTGTGTTCTCCATGTTTATGGTGTGCTTTATCGAATCAACTTCTTTCTCTGTAACCAGTGCCATCGAAGAGAGCACCTGGATGGGCTGCCAGTTTCAGGAGGGGGTTGGAGGAGCAGAACTGCAGGGGTGTGGAGGGTTGTACATGTAATGCACCCTTGGGCACAGACCGTTCGCGTGGGCGCTGCTGCCTGCCCCCTGACTCTGTGTCCACTCTGTCTATCTTAGGGCCGCTCCTGGAGCCGACACCCGCTTTGCCGTCACCAAGAGTGACTTTGCTATCAGTGCTATCGTTTGCTACTTGAAGAGAGGTTATCCTTTGTGTGTTTGCTTTACTAGCGATGAATATGCAAGGGCAAGCTCTCTGCGAGGGGCAAATCCTGCCTGGAATGCGCCTGGGAAACAACAGAGGCCAGGACTGCCCCCTGGTACGCAAATACCTGCTTGGCCACCAGACGCGCTCCTGTCCTGCTTGCGATCTAGCCCCCTGACCCTTCTGCCCCGCGCCGCTTTCCAAATGCGTTCTAGGAGGTGATGCGGTGCCTTTCTCTGCAGAGCTGCTCTTTAGAAAATGCTGCCTACCTTGGTGGGCCTGCTTCGCGCGATGGCAGAGCATCCATTGGGCAGCTGCCCTGGTAGGGCTGCCCAGGGATGAGGCCACCTTTGGGAAGAGAGGGCCGGGTCAGTGCATCTGCCAGATGCCTGAGAGAATGGCCAGCAGCTAGCCATTGTCACTTTTAAAACTGGGCTGTCTAGTGCCCCTTCCCATACCCAGCCCACCCTTGAAGTGACTTTTGGACCTTTGTCCACTTAAGGGAAGTGTTGAGTGCCCACTGTGGGTGTTCCTGAGGCCATTGTCTGACCAGTTAGAGCACCAGCCCTAGGGTTACATCTGCCTTTGCCTCCTCTTGTCCTGGGTGACCTTCAGAATGGCCCATCGCCAGACTCAGAAGCAGGGACCCTTGCCTCAGCACTGCTGCACAATTTGCGAATGGCGGTTGCTCACGGAGCACTGGCTTCCTAACTTTCTTCATTCTTCAGCGATGCATGCTGTTGGCAGTTCTAACCTCCATTAGTCCATGTTCATCAGGAGGACCCCCTGGAGGCAGCAGCTTTGGGCAGGGAGGCAGTGACTCTTGCCAGGCGGTTCTGTGGAGGCAGAGGGGTTCCAACCACCCCACTTGCTTTATGTCAAGTCCTGTAGGACTGCCTCGCATTGGAGCGATGCCGGGAAGTGCAGCCACCATCAGGGTTGGGTCACAGTGTCCAGGGTGCGGGGCAACCAGAGCCAACCAGATGAGGCTGGTCACCACCCCTCCGTCCCAGGCCCTGCAGTGGAGCGTCCACTCTGGCCAGCACCCAGCATGGCCCTCACCTGCTCTGTGACCTGCTCTTTGGTACTTGAAGAGAGGATACCCTTTGTATGTTCACTTTATTAATGGCGAATATACAGGGGGAGACTCTTATTTGCGTATCAAATTCTGTCTGGGACGGCCCTCGACTCGGCTCCATCTCCAGGACAGGCCTCTGATGCCAGCCCTTCTCAGGTATGTCCTGGTGTCCTGATCATTTCCAGACCTCAGCTTTGGCTGAGCTGCTGGTCCCCGCCCTCCCTGCACCCTGGGGGGCAGGTGCTTCCCCCGGAGGCCACCCCACGTTGGCGGGGTGGTGAGGGGCTTTGTGCGTGCTGCCGCTGTGCTCAGTGCAGCGGTGGCCTGCTTTTTAGAGGATGAGCCGCACCCGGACCTGCCCTTGCTTGGTACTGAGTCCCACCTGGTGGCTCCCTGCTTGCACCTCCCGGACACAGCATGGATAGAGGCCTTGGGACCAGTGCTGAGCTGGTGTGATGGTTGACTTGTGGCTGCAACCCGAAGAGGGCGGCTGCCTTGACCAAAGGACATTGCTGTCACTGCCACTCTAAGGCAAGTGGTTGAGTGGAGTTCCCTGAGCCCACCCTTGCTCATTGGGAATGTCACTTGTCCCCACTAGCCATGGCTTGGGGATACTGTCAATTGGGGGTACACTGAGAGTGCCCTTTTTTGGGGTGTATGAGGCCATGATGACTCAGGTATCCCTGGAATCTCATAGCAGGGCCTGCTGTCTGTTTTGAGGCAGGTATAGGTGATGCCCTCTTGGATCTGGTCACTTCTGGGTCACTTCACAGCCAGCCTTGGAAGAGGGACATGGGTCTCTGCACTCAGATCTCAGAAGGACGCTGGACGCTCTTCCTGGCAGGCCCTGTCTTCAGGTTTGTGAGCCCCATGTGCAGTCCCTTCACAGGGAGGTGGTCTTGCTGTCCTCCAGGGGCCTGGTGGTCTGGAAGCGGGTTCCTGGGAGCATGCTGGTTTCACTGATGGAAAGACCTAGCCATGCCCTTTGTGAGATGTCGGTTCTGCCAGGGCATCCTGGGTATGGCACCTTTCAAGGTTAGGTCTCAGTGTGGGGCCCGCTACAGAGCCAACCAGATGAGGCTGGTCACCACCCCTCCATCCCAGGCCCTGCAGTGGAGCGTCCACTCTGGCCATCATGGCCCTCAACTGCTCTGTGACCTGCTCTTTGGTACTTAAAGGGAGGATACCCTTTGTATGCTCACTTTATTAATGGCAAATATACAGGGGGAGACTGTTTGCGTATCAAACTCTGTCTGGGACGGCCCTCGATGCGGCTCCATCTCCAGGATGGGCCTCTGATGCCAGCCCTTCTCAGGTATGTCCTGGTGTCCTGATCATTTCCAGACCTCAGCTTTGGCTGAGCTGCTGGTCCCCGCCCTCCCTGCACCCTGAGGGGGGCAGGTGCTTCCCCTGGAGGCCACCCCACGCTGGCGGGGTGGTGAGGGGCTTTGGTGCATGCTGCCGCTGTGCTCAGTGCAGCGATGGCCTGCTTTTTAGAGGATGAGCCGCACCTGGACCTGCCTTGCTCGAGCTATATCCAGGGCCTCCCTGCTCCCGGCCTCAACCTCAGAAGGCAGGCTGTGACACTGGACCATTTCGAGGGTAACATGAGTGAATGAGGCCACGGAGCACCTTTCGTGTTTCCTACGGCTTCATGCCTGACCTGCCAGCCCCTAGCAGGACCCCCTGGAGGTGCAGCCGGCTTTATCAAGAGGACACGGTTTGCCATCAGTGCTGAACTGTGGGGTGTGGGCGGGTAGGTCCCAGTTCATGGTCCCTGGGAAGAATCTGTAAGAGCTGTTTGTTTGTCATTTGTGATTCAAGCTCTGCCTGGGACAGTGTCCTCTGCACGGGAAGCCATCCCTGAGAACAAGCGGTGGGGCTGTCAGTCCTGCATCAGGTGCGTGAATGTTGGAAGGTCAGAGGTATTTTTGTATCGACATCCGTGTCGTCGTCCTCTGACCGCAGCATTCCGTTCACCCTTAGGAAGGTTGCCTGAAGAATGTGCTCTGGGCCTGCATTTGTGGAGGGATTCTGGAGCCGGTGACTGTCTGCTTCCATGCCCCGCCTGCCCTGGGGGTCTGGTGGACCTGAGCCTGCATCAGGTGAGGCATTTGCAGAGCCCTAGTCTAAGGAGGTGCTATCTTGTAGAGGAGAGGCGAGTGCCACCAGCTCACCTGTAGCCCTCTCCACCTGCTCTATTCTTAAGGGTGTGTCTGAGGGTGATTCACCTGGGGTGGGGGGAGGAGGCTTTTTCCATTTCTCGGTGGTCCGTGGCTTCTCCTGTTCAAAACCAACATCATGGACAAGATGCCAGCCTCTGGGAAGGTGATGGGGCAGGGACTGACCCTGTGGAGAAAGATGTCAGTGCCTTTGTAGGAGGTAGGAAGGGACGGTGACAACAGGGCCTTTTCTTTATCTACCATGTAAATTTGCTGGGTCCCCCGCCCTTGGTGCCCACACATCTTCAGGGCAACTTCCTGGAGGAAGAGACAGTGGTCTTGCCCCCAGCTCTTCCTGCAGAAAGGCAGGAGCTAGCACTCCGTGCCACAGGGAGGCCAGAGTGGCTGGTCTCCTTTTTAGGAACAAGTCCCGATCTGCAGTGTGCCTGCAGATGGTGGCAAAGGCGGTGAGGGGCCAGGGGGTCTACCCCTCCCTGGGCTCCCTGGGAGGGAGAGCTAGCCAGTGGGCACACACCTGGCAGGTGGTGTGTACCCCCTGGTCTGCTGATTCCGCATCTGCCATCCCTCCCTAGGATGAACCCGGGAGACCAGGCCGACCCCGCAAATAGCACTGAACCTGCCCATTTGCTGTTTGGTACTTATAGCGAGGTTGCCCTTTGTATATTTGGTTTATTGACGTGGAATATACAAGGGCAAGCTCTCTGTGAGTATCAAACCTTGTCTTGGACCCAGGGCACACCCAGCGAGGGATGCGGTATGTGTGTGCATGACTGCGTGTTCATTTTGCGTGTGCAAATTGCTCCTGGGTGACCATGTTGCAGAGATGGCTTCACGGGCACAGGGACGACTTGACTTCATGGAAGGCCTTGGGGACATCCCCTGTCCTTGCTATGTTTGGGTGCGTCCCAAAGCATGCATTGTGCGTGTGGTCTGAGGCCCTGCTTCCCAGAGGGCAGCTTCCAGGTGGGGCCGATGCGGGTCAGCGCTCGTGTGGGGCAGTGGTTTGGTCATCTGCCGTGACTTGGTACCCGAGTGTGCATGTCATGCTTGGTGTGTGTGACTTGGCCCACTAACCGCCAGCATCTAATTCGTCCCCAGGACCCCGCCTTGAAGACGCGCGCGCGCCCAGGCGGCGCTTTCTTTTCCGTGCTGACCTTTGGTACTTGGAGAGTGGTTATCCCTGTCCTGTTCGTTTCACTCATGTCGAATCGTACAGGGTCATCCACTTTTTCAGTATCAAGAGCGCAGACTCTGGAGCCCAGTTTTCCTGTGTTTGGATCTCGCCTCTGATGTGTCGTAACTGTGCAGCTTTGAGCAAGGACGTCACCATGCTGTGCCTGTTGTCTCAGTGTCAAACGGGAATCGCGTGGGCGTTGCCTCGTAGGGACGCTGGGGCTGAAGGACGTAGGGCAGCTGGTGCTCGCTTCACAGGGCCGAGCTGTGGCTTGAGTGCGCTGTGAGATGTTATTGGTGGTGCTGGCGCTGTTATGAAACTCTCCTTGCACTCTGGGGGCGGTGTTGAGATGTGGAAATCAAGCTGTCCCTCAGGTACGCGACTGGGTCATGGAGCCCAGAGCTGTGCTGTATTTATGATGGGGCCACCAACATCTCAGTGCACAGCAGCTAAGCCTTTCTCCCAGTCGCTACTGGGACACGATGCCCAGTGCAAAGGGTCAGCAGACCTGTGTTAGCAGGGCCACCAAGAAATTTTGCTCTACTTAGGAGAGACAGTCCCCGGATTCTTGACCTCCATCACCCTTTGAAAGACCCTTGAGGGAGCCTGCCAAGCTTGGTGGGATGTCATTCCGTGGCATCTCGCCTCCCTGGTGCTTAGACGGGTCCTCTGTGGTGCATGTGTTGTGCACGTGCGTGCGTGCATTGCCTGTGTGTTGACTAGGTGTGCCGAGAGCAGTTACCACCCAACCCTGACGCGCGACCTGGAGGTGCTGACACTCCTGTCTGTGCTATTGTTCATACTTGAGGAGAAGTTATCCTTGGTGTGTTCGCTTTACTTGGGATGAATCATACAAGGACAATTTCTTTTTGAGTATCAGATCCTGCCCCGGCGGACTTCCTGGACGCCGTGACGAATTCTGTAGAGATGCATGGGCCAGCCCTCCCTGTGCAGGGGAGAGAGCATGCGGCTGGTGTGAGGTGGGGGCTGTACTCCAACCCAGAGCCCTAGAGGCTGGGCCAGTGGACTTCTGGGTGCTGGCACAGATCCACACTGACCATGGGCATGTCTCTGGGTGACAGCATCCACAGTTTATCAAACAAATCCCGCTTCTTGGAGGCACCTCAGGGCCAAGTCATCGAGTCAGACCCCCTTCTGTCTGAGAGTGTGACTGACCCAGGCGTGAGCTTGACCCTTAGGGTGTGAAGCTGACCTACTAACCCTCCTGGTCTGGACCGCTTGAGAAGAACGTGCCGGAAGAGGCTGTGTGGCTGCAGAAGAAGCCGAGGTCTCCGAATGTGCGATTCTTTGGTGCTTAAAGAATGGTTGTCCGTAGTATGGTCTCTATATTTATGATGATTAATATCGGACAACCATTGTTTTAGTATCCAAATTTGCTTCAGAAGTTTTCTCAAGCGCAGTGGTGACTTCAGCCAGAGGACGTCGGTGCCTCCCTCCCTCAGGAGTGTGACTTCACTAACCACCTGTAATCACTAACTCGGTGACCCCAGAGTGCACACTCCCCTTGTGATTTTTCTGCACTAACATCAGCTCGGATGTGCAGACGCCACCCGGGGTTCTGGGCCGTGGCGTTCTGTTTGGAAGATACTGACCCTCGTTTGCCTGTCTTGCTCTTCTTAGTCAACCTTAGGCCTTGGAGTGTGGGGTTCAAGCACCTGTCTAAGCAGAGGGTGGAGCCAGGGGAGCTGGGTACAGTGTCCCCTGATCCTTGCATCCGTTCTGGGCATAGAGGACTTGCCGTGGGTGATGCAGACAGGAATGGGAGCATTTCCCGCCACTACGTCTTCCTTGCTTCTAAGCTGCTGCCCTCTGGCTCTGTGGTTTATTCTTGGTGGACATGACATGGCCTCTTGCCTTCTTTGGGACCTGCGTCGGGGGAGACTGTCATCTGGAATAGGACCACTTGGTCCTCAGCACCTCTGGGGTGGGGCGTGCCTGAGTGTGTCAATCGTTGGCTAGAGTGGGGTTGCTCAAACTCTAAAGTGCTCCTAAGATGTTCATCAGCTAGGGATCTTGTTAAAAAGCAGATTCTGATTCAGGGACCAAGATTCTGCATTTTTAGCAAGTTCTCAAGTGATGCTAATGCTGCTGGTCTGTAGACAACACTTGTAGCAGTTCGGGGCTGGAGATGATGTGCCTTGTTTGTGATGTGTGTCCCTTGTCTCCCCATGTCCCCTCCGCCATCCATCACTAGGGTGCTTCCTAGAACCAATGTGCTATTCCTTGGGCTTTGAACTGTGGTTACCTGTAATGGGTTCACTTTCTGCATAAATGTCATGAGATTACTGTTCTTTAAATCCAATCGTGCCTCAGAGGGCTTCCCCGATACAGGGCCTACTTCAGGGAGGGCTCACCAGTGTCAGCTGGCTGCAGGATGTGGCAGGCGCTGGGTTCACAGAGCTTGCCCCTCGCCGATGACTCCAGCCACCTGACTCTGTACCCCTCCATTTCCAGTCAGTCCTAAGGAGGAGTTCCTGGCACCGAGGCTGTTTCTGCAGGAGGGATCCTGTCCGCAGCGACCGCTGGCTCCCCATTTGAACCGAAGAGGTATTATCCACGATGGCTTTGCTCATCTGTGCTGCACATTTCATCTGCTGGCTTCTTGTCATCAAATCCCATCTCTCAGGAATGCTGGGGTAGTAGGTCTTTTTTTTTTTTTTTCTTCATTGAACCTTCCTTTGGAAACTTTCTGAGCATGGTTCCACCTGGGGGGTTGGGATTTGGTGTCAAGCCAGGGAGATGGGCCGTTGATGCCAGCACGTATGCTTTCTTCGCAGATCCTGAGCTGCACCTCCGTAGCTCCCAGGACTCGGCTCAGCCTAAGAAGAATCTTCCGGAGGCCAGACGGCAGTGGGCAGGCAGCTGTGGTTTCATGTCAGACATTGAAGGATATTTGAGGAGAGGTTATCCGTGCTATGTTCGCTCCATTCATCTTGAATAATACATGGTTAACCTCTTTTTGAATATCAAACTCTGCCTCGGAGGCACCCGCACAAGACACGTGAGCGCGTGTGCTCTGTGTGTGCTGAGCCGCAGGCCCGCCCCTGAGATTGTTAGGGCTGCTTCCTGGAAGAGAGGCTGGCGTGGGAGAGCTGGGGGTTTTGTCGTGTTTGCAGTGTGTGCTTTTACGACTTGCATGGAGTTGTGTCCCTACCCGCTTTCTGTGTCACCTGCACCTCATGGGTGAGCTGACCCCTGCTGGCAGCCTCCGTGGCCCTGACTCAGCATCCCTGGTCCTCTTCACAATGGCATTCTGGGGGAGGACCCTGGTTTTCTGCTCCAATGGGTTTCTGACTTCTGCAAGGACGTTCTGGTTTTTAGGGTCACATCCTACCCAGAAGGCCTGCCCAGGTCTGTGAAAGGCCAACTCGAACTTTTCCCCTATGGTGGACGTGGTCCCTATGTCCACTTCTTCCTCATGTGGACATCGCAGGGCATAGCCACTGTCTGGCTGGGGTTTCCTGTCCCACCACCTGGACTGGCAGAGGCTGGGTTCCCTTCACCCTTCCCGAAAGAAACCATGCAGCCAGCCCCTCTTGGCTCTGAGGGCTTCCTGCCCACGTGCCTCTCTGGGGAAGAGAACCCAGGCTTCAGGGCGCCCCTCAGCTGCATGGAAGGGAGGCTGGCCCAGATCCCAGTTAGGGCCCTACATAGCCAGGAAGCCCTCCCCATAAAGGATACTCCTGGAGCTGCCCCAAAGCCTCGCTGCCCCTGCCTGGGTGACTGTTCTATTTGCGGTGACCAGCATGGTTGGGTGTTTGCATGGAATTGATTCAGGGTGGACACCTGTGTGCGATACCACCCTCACAGCCACAAAACTTCCAGCCTTCGCCTAAGGCTGTGCATGCAGAGTGGACCCAGGGGCAAGTTGTGGTGACCAGTGTGTCCCCTGATATGTTGACGTAGAAGATCCTCTCCAACTTTAGAAGAAGGCCTCAGATTGATGGGATGCTGATGCTTTTATTGGATCACTTGGGGGCTTGGTGAGGGACTGTCAGGGTGCTCTTGCCCTGTATGTGAGTGACTGCAGGTGACCTCACTGCATTACTGTGCAGGCACATGTGCAGGGTATTCCCCACTTCAGGGATGAGACCTGCATCAACACCATCCTGAGGCAGAGAGGGGAGGGGACCGCTGGGGACAGGAGTTTCCATGTCAGGCCACGCCACTTCCATGGTAGAGAGCCCTTTGGGGACTGCAGAGTTGATGGCATACGCTAGCCGCCCACCCTGCCCAAGTGGGGGCTAGGAAGGACTGATGCTCAGAGGCCACAGGGCATGGTGCTATCAGGTCCTTGAGCCTGAGCATCCAGGCGAACTTCAGGAGGCACAGGGACTCCCCGGCCACCCCTCAGAGGGTGTGCTTTCTTTGCTGTAAATGTCAGGCATCGGTACACCCTTCTGAATATCTCCCCAACTTCAGAGAGGGACATCGGTGTTAGCACTGTCCCCACTTTAGGATGGTCCACCTTAGGGCCTGCGCCTCGGTTAGGATGAAGTCTTATTGTCCCCTGAGGGGCCTCGAGGCTGGGGGCACCTGTGGGGCTGAGGGTAGAGCATCTTCGAGGACTAGTTTGTGGCTAGTTCCCAACGGGGCTGCTGTTTTCCAGGTCAGACTCTTGGAGACATCCTCAGCAGAACCAGCCTGCCGCATTACAGATGGCCATGTCGTCTGGTCCGCAGCCCTTGCCTCTGCAGGATGGACTCCTGGAGGCCACGCCTGCAGGAGAAGAGGTGGCTGTCACGCAAAAGGACATTCTCCTGCCTGGGTTTGCTTTGTTTATTCTGAGCTCCCCAAGGGAGGATTGTAGGTGTTGGTCCTGCCTTGGAAGAGCTGGGGCCTCAGCCCCATCGAGGACACAAATGCATGCTCAGCTAGAGGGTGCAGTGGATGTGCAGTACCATGTCCCGCTTCTGCTGACCCTCACCCCCTTCGTCCTCAGCAGGGCCAGCTGGAGCGGCTTCTGGTGAGGATGCGGTTCGCCAGTGTCCGCCTTCGGTACTTGAAGAGTGGTTATCCCTGCTGTGTTCGCTGAATTTATGACGAATCATACAGGGACATCCAGTTTTTCAGTACCAAATGCTTCCTTGATGAGCGCCACCTTCTGGGAGGAGGTCTCGGCTGCAGTACCCCTTCAAGGTATGGGATGGACAGTCTTATGCTTCCTTTGTGACGCCTGTTACCCAGTGCACCCGTGACCACAATCTAATCTCTAAGCAAAGTGGTTTCCTTGGAAGGCAGTGGTTGACCGGAAGGGATGCTGGTATCTGCACGCGATCATGTGAGGTTGACCAGGGAGAATCCCATGCACATGAACATCTGCCTCCTGCTCAGAGTGACATCAGCCTTCGGTATGATGTAGAGGCACACAGGAGGGTGCGCTGGGGTTCCTCCAGCAGCGCTATTGGCTGATACTTAGTCCTTCTTATAGCATTTGCTCCAGCGAGGATTCTCATTATTAGAGGTTGCCTGGCAGGGTTTCTGGGAGCAGTGGCCATCTGTTGGGAGATAGGCATCCATGGTGTCTTGTCACATGTGTGGAGAGTTAGCAGAGCATGTCTGAGCTTCATGTCTGTGTCATGCCTGGTTCACACACACAGGAGAGTGGTGCCAGCCCATCCTCCTCGTTGCTTCTAGGAAGGGAGGTCTGCCTGTCCATGATGCTTTTTGATTGGGCTCTTTTATTTTAATCAGAGTATTTTGTTATCATCATTACTATATTATCTGGGAATCAACCAGGTGACAGTAATGATTTAGTCATTCTGCAAGGAATGATTGAGGACATTCTGTCTTCTAGATGATTCTAGACCTTAGTAAAGAGCACTGAACAAGATGAAGTCCTTGCTCATGTGGAGATGACATTGCAGTGGGACAGATGTGCATGAACTATGACACAGTTCTTTCCATTGTTAAGTTTTATGGAGAAAAGGAAGGCAAAGGAAACTGCAAGCGAGGGGAGAAAGGAAGCTGGTCGTCTGTGTTCAGCGTGGGTTCTGGAAAGCTCTCTCAGGATGGGGAATGGGAGTAAAGTAGATGGCGATGTGTGGTGGAGCACTTCAGGAGTAAATGTCCCGTGGAAAACCCTCTGCCGATTTCATAAGAAACGTCCAGAGGCCCAGTGTTGTTGGGCTGAGTCGCTGGCAGCCCTGGAGCCTGGACTTTGCATTCTACTCTGGTTGAACCGGAAGGTTGTGATCACAGAGCAATGACCTGGGGGCTGGGAAGCTGGTTCAGGTGGAGGCAGAGGTATCCAGCAGTGAGAGACCTGGGGGTCAGTGCTGGGGAGTGGCATGTCCATGTGTGTCACTACCAAGAAGGAAGACAGGAAGCAGGGCTCATCCTCCCACTGCCAACCCATGGCATAAGAAGTGCTTTGTCCCCAAGGGAGAGCCAGGCTTCTATCAGGGCAAGGGTGGAGCTGTCAGAGAAGTGAGAGCTGGAGGACTTGGCTAGTGACCTGTCTGTGGAGGAGTGCGGGGCAGGTGGGATGTAGAGGGGCAGGAGCTGGGTTCTTGTGTTGAGTTTTGGGGGACCAGGACAGGGTTCTGAGAAGTGATGAACTTCCATGGTGGGTGCACTGGGACCTGGTCCTGTAGTCTGAGGTTGTTTGGGAAAAGGTGAATGAGCCATTTGTGATGGCATCCTTCTTGAAATTCTTTTCTTGGGTGATTTTCAGGTGAGATGGGTGGAGCAGTGAAGGTGGGAGTGAGTGGGTGCCTCTTGGGATCAGGAAGAGCTTGGTGAGCCTCCCTCAGATCCTCCAGAGGATTTCTGCGCCCCAGCTGAGCAGTCTACCCAGGAACACCTGCAGTGGCAGTAAGAAGACTCTCTCCAGGACTTCTTCAGTTTGGTGGGACCCACAGGACTTGGCTAGTATCTCCATGTGCTTGATGGAGACGGAGTGAGCTCTGTTGGGAAGTCCACGCCCTCTTCGTGAGCCCTGGGGTCCACACAACTCCTCACCTGCGATGGCTGGCCTCCCTCACCTCATTTCTAAGCCTTGCCCAGTGGCCGCGGAAGCACAATTGCCGCTCCGGGGAGAGGGACTTGGCGTCTCTGCAGTGGAGGTGAGTGGATGACCCCACCTCCTCAGTGTGTCCTCAGGATCATGTCCACCCCCACTAATGCCGTGTCCAATCTGCCCACAGGATGGCGGTTGCAGGTCTTGCCCTTGGAGGATGGAAGGTGCGCCTTGCTTTTCTGTGGTACTTGAAGAGAAGTTGTTTGTGGTGGATCCACTTTACTTATGACGAATCATTCATGGACAACACTTTTCTCAGTACCAGTTGCTACCTGTAAGAACTCCCTGGATGTAATGAAAACCGCAGGAAAGATGATGGTGTGTCAGCTGCGCAGACAAGCCAAGTGTGTATAGCTGGCCATGGACAGTGTCCTTGAACTAGCTGTGAGTCACCTGGTCTAATAACTTGAACATCAGCTCCATCTGCGCACCTCCTGTGGACCATGCCAGCGTCGGAAAACAGCTGAGCTGCTACGAGCAGCGTCACCTTATAAGACTTGGGAGGGAGATCAACTTCCAGAAGACATGGTGCCAGCTCCATCCGGGGTGTGTGACTGCTTGACCAGAGGGACATGCACTCTGCTCACCCTGTGGCCACCTAGCCCTCAGCATCTGTCCCGCCCTGGAAGACCTGGAGATCCTACCAACTTTGGAGAAGTGTCAACGGACTTGCAGGCTGAAACTGCTCAGTGGACCAGGATGAACCGTGGTCGTGGGGGTCATTTCATAAAGTGCAGTGAGTCATCTGTGGTAGCTCATCCATCTGTCACAGCCTCCTGGAAGTGCTGGCTTCAGCTGCTGGACATGATGTTGACTTCCCTGAGGGACCTGAGGTAGGTCAGCTCCTCTCCTTGCTCTGTAGTTGACTTGTTCTTTAAAAACGCTTTATTGGGGCTGGAGCGGTGGCTCAGCGGTTTCGGCGCTTGCCTGGCAAGCACGAGGATCCGGGTTCAAACCCCAGTACCACGTACACAACTGAGTGTTGGAGCAACTAAGGCCATGTGAAAAACTAAATAAAGTTGTTTCTCTCTTTAAAAAAAAAAAAAAAAAAACGCTTTATTTATTCGACGCATCGCTGGGTTCCCTAATGGCCAGCGCCGTGTGTGTCTGTAGGTGAATCCATGGCGATGATACCAGCTTTGAGAAGCAGCTGCTGTTCTCCCGTCAGGGCCACTCCGTCACAGGCCCTACCGCACTGTGCTTACTCCGTGACGTCTGGGAAGCAGTGCTCTTTCTTGTCTGGGAGGACTGCACCACCCCCCTAAGGTAAGTGCGCCTCGGGTGAGCATGCACCGAACGTGGGTGTATGTCACTCGGCTCGGCCCACTACCCAACCTTATCCCACCCGTTCCTCACAGGGCTTCCGAGAGGGCCGGCCGCCTCTGTGAGCCAGGCAGTGGACTCTCGCCAGCTGCACGTGTGGTGCTTGGAGAGAGGCTGGCCGTGATGGATTCAGTTCACGAAAGCGAGTTACACGGCTCTCCTCGAGTCCAGCTGTGCCTTGGAGGGATCCCCGAGCCAGCGCTCCTTCCCA
>PVKS010012848.1:0-52542 GCA_004027875.1 Aplodontia rufa
CCGACGGCTAGCGGCGAGCTGAGCTCTGCGGCCCTCGGGACGCGGCGGGAGTCGCTGAGTCCACAAGGAAATCTTCAAAAGCCCCTCCGCGCAGCACCTGTCAGGGGTCTGGGGCGCGGAGAAGCGGCCACCAGCGCCGCGGGGCAGGGGCCACAGCAAAGACTGGGGCCTGGCGGCTAATCCTTCTGTAGCCGCCGGGCCCCGCAGTCTGAGGCCGTCGTGGGCAGTAGAGGCAGGCAAGCTGGGTGGCGACCTCAGCGGTGTGGACCTGCCAGTCGCCTCTAGCTGCCCGGCCGTCCCCTCAGCCTTTCAGTTCCGCCTCCTCCCTGAGGCTGACCAATGGGTATACGGGGGCGGGAACAAGGCGCTGAACGGGTGCCCAGCTAAGTGTCTG
Organism: Aplodontia rufa; assembly: GCA_004027875.1. Classification (NCBI taxonomy): domain Eukaryota; kingdom Metazoa; phylum Chordata; class Mammalia; order Rodentia; family Aplodontiidae; genus Aplodontia; species Aplodontia rufa. The sequence continues at coordinate 395 of PVKS010012848.1, forward strand.
GGCTGTAGCAGGCGTTGCGGGTGGTGGCAGCCCGACGTGCATCCCTGGGGTTGGGGTGGATGGGCTGGGCGAAGGTTCCATATCCCAGACATCGGCGTCGGCGGCGCTGTCCTGGACTCCCCACCCAACCTCGGCTCACAGTGCAGGGCCTCGGCTCGGAAGAACCCTGGGTCTGCGCGCAGTCTCCAGAAAGCAGGAACTCGCGCTCCTGCGAGACGTATCCTTCAGCGTCCAGCCGGGGTGGAGATTCCAAGTCCTGGTCCCGCCAGCGTCGAGAGCTGCAGACCCGCGTTAGCGCTCGGAAGACGTCACCAGGTTCTACTCGCGTGTTCAAATGCCACCCGGAGGAGCCGGGCAACCATGCGCAGATGGTGAGGTGCGTTTTTCTGACAGCAGCACCCGGGTCCTGGGGCCCCAGTCACCACAGCTCCTCTGGACGTCCTGGTGGCTCTCTTGGGTGCTACTGCTGAGGAGGCTTTCAACACGTGCTTAGTCGTGTCCCCCCACCCCATACCCCACTGGTGATCCTATCGCTTGTTACAAGATGCATACCTGCTTTCTGTCCCTGGCCTCGCCAAGGCACTCTGAGGTCTTCCCGAGGTACCCTGGAACCCCTTTTGCTCATCTTCCCAAATGTCATGGTTCTGAACAGCTTGCAAGAGAGGGGGTTCCTGTGGAAACGTCCGGGTTGATGCAGCGCCTTTCTACCACCTGCCCTTCCCGAGTGGCTTTCTCGCCTCATTGGTTCAAGGATGGTTAAGCCGCTGCGTGGGAAGGAAGAGACGCCTAGACTGAGTTCTGTAGGCTGGAAGAAATTGACTCCGCTGGACAGGAATGTTGCCGGGAGGAAAGTGCGCCAGCAGAATGGCCTGTGTCAACATCCTTAGATTCGGGGCTGGAGGGGTGGTTACAGCACTTGCCTGGCATGTGCAAGTACGCAGGTTCAAATCCCAGCACCCACCTACACAACTGAGCGTCGGAGCAGCGAAGGCCATGTGAAAAACTCAATAAAAACTGATTGTCTCTCTCACTGTCCTTCTGTCTTAAAAAAAAAAAAACCTTAGATTCCAGGGATCATCAAAATGGCAGGTAATATAGCCAGTTATGTTGAGTGTGTGTCCTGTTCTATTCTGTAATGTTTACATGTTATGGGGTGCACACAACTGGAACCCTCTTTTTAAATGAGGAAGTTGAGAAACACACAGGGTAAGGGACTTCCCCCATATAACACAACAGTGGAGCTACAGGTGTGGGCACCTGTAGGTTAGCTGTCCACTGGAGCCCAGAGAACAGGGTGGGTGGGGAACAGAGGCTAGAAGGGCTGCTTAGGGATGGATCACAAAGGGCCTTGCAGCCAGCAACAAGGGGACCCTGGGAATCTAGCAATTATGGTGTTTCTCGTGGATTCAAAATTAAACCTTCAAATAATGCCCACCTAAACCACATTTTGATAACTTCAACAATTTAAATATCAACTAATTTTTTTTTGAGGGTCTTGCTATGTTGTGCAGAGTGCTCTCAAACTCACAATTCTGTCTGCACTAAAATTTCAATGAAATCATTTGTTGGTGTCTTAAGCCCAGGGCTAGTTTTTCTTATTCAGAACAAATGAATTTCCACACTGCTTGCAATTCCAACAAAGACAATGAATTTTAACTGATGGATAATGTGGAAATTATGGTTAACATAGCTGTGGAAAGTTATCAACGGGGTGAGACCAGAGCCAGAATACGAGGAGAATATCAACTGCAGGGGGACAGAAGTCAGGGTCTGAAGTTGGAGGCAGCAACAGCAGTTGGGGGAAAGGGACTGATAATGAGTCTCTAATGGTGATGGGATGGAGGGGCAGAGATGTTTAGGAGGCTGAATTTGCAGGATTTGAGGTCAAAGGGAGAGGGCAGAGCTAAGAAGTGGTCCTCAACAGCATTCCTAACTCACTCCCTGAATTCAGACCACAGTGTTTGGAGACTACATTCCAGCTGGTAGTTTCCAGATTATGCTTTGTGCAATGCTGGGCTCCTGGCTAGAGACCAAGCAGCCTAGTGATGGGCTGATTCTTAGGACAGAAACCATTTACCTCACTTTATGAATAGAGATAGCTATGTGCTCCCAAAATGGCTTCACTTTCCTGTAAACCTAAAAAAAAAAACAACAGTTTTAGCCTCCCAAAGGGAATTGGCCCACAATTCATCAACAACCATGGTGGGCTGCCCTATGCTAGGTGGGCTTTGAGTCAGAAATGAGCAGACAAGAACTTGCCTCTGCGCTGTCCTCACTAACTGGAGTGGCCACTGGTGAAACTGGTCATTTCAGTCAGAATGAAAGCTGCGCTCCCAGAGGAGCTGACAAAGTACCCGATGCCTTAAAGGGCAAAGGAGAAGCTGGGAAGTGGGGGCAGGTTCTTGGAGGAAGTAGTGTCAAAACAAGGGCTTTTCCCAGCTACCTGGTGGCTGTAACCTTGGCAAATGACTTAAAACCTCTCTCAGGCTGTTCCTCATCCATACGGGGGAACTGGAGAACATAGGATTGGGATGGGTATTAGATGAGTATGTATATAGTGATTGGCACAATCACTGGTCTACAGAGAGCACTCAATAAACTTTAACTAATATTATCACATCATCAAACGCTCTAACAGATACCAAGATTTTTTAAAAATTATTTTTCAGAACTGTAATGCTATTTTAACCCATATTCTGGTCTGTTTTGTACATGGCCTCGCATGTAGGTGCTTGTTGAATGGAAATACACTTTGGATACAACCACTGGCTGATCTTTGCTGGAAGGAGTCAGGGAAAACCTGAATTCCTTGTTAAGAAAAACGACTGCTGTCCAGACTCCTCTTGAAAGATGGAGGCAAGCTGGTTCCAGCATGTTCTGCTGCCAGGAGGCTTATACACAGAAGTCAGTTGGGGTGAAAACACTGCCCCACGCAGTTCTGGCAGCTTGAAGAACCCTAAACACTTCCTTGGGACCGAGTTATATACTTCCTTTAATCTGGACATTTGGCCTCAAACAGCTTTGGTAGATGTGTATTGATTGATATTTTGCCAAATTCTAGGATCATAATAGGAGTCATGGCCTAATTATGGTCTGAGTTTGGCCCCTACTATCATATTCTCTAAGCTTTTTCCTGTGTTTAAAATTAGTTAATATTTGGTTATTCTTCTCATTATAAAGCCAACTAGAGGCTGGAGGAAAGAGAAGCGCCAGACTTAAATGAGTCAAGGTTCAAGGTGCACTTCTGCCATTTACTCACTCTGATCTCCGGGAAATCACTTTCTCACTCAGTTTCTCTATGTATAAAAAACAAAGGAGCTAGATTGGATTAAGGCTAAATACTTGGGACCATCTCTGCCCAACTTCCTAATAATCCAAGAAAATACTTGTTCTTAAGATATGCAGAACTGGATAGTACCTGTGACCAGATGGCTAAAATCAGATATGTCATTTGGGTGCAAACCTCCACCTGTGACAAGGTTCCCACCAGTCTGCAAACACCCATCTCCTATAAACCTATCCTCCTTCCAGGCAAGATGTCTCTTTAGAGTAATACCTGTCATTTTCAGATTAGCTAGTAGGAAGGAAGTTCTTCCACTACCACCACCTTTCCTCTAACCTGATGGGCTTCTGTCTTGTAGGGGGCAATGCCAGCCTTCTGCATGGTAAAAGGATAACCAATTTTACCTCCATTTTTGAAATTCTATCATTTAAAAAGAAATTCAGCATATTATGGGAAACGGTCCACTGTCTCAAACCCCAGGATTTTGTGATTGCTAAAGTACAAAAATTTTCTTACATATGGTAATTAATCAGGTAAGTGGAAGAGATATTCCACATATTTGTGTAAACAGTATCTTGTTGCCTCGTTAAATAAAATTAACAAGGATTAAGTTTAAAAAATTATTAACAAGCTCTATATCCATCAAGATACCTTGAGTTGAACATGTATTTAAGTACCTATAACACTATTATTACACCCTAGGGTAACACTTAAAAATAAGGTAATGATTGAGAAAATCAGGAATTACAAAACATTTGTTACTGCAAGCAATTTTAATACAAAATGTGTCTTGTTTTTAAACAGTTCATTGGTAGAGCTTCAGTTTCTGCCTCAATTAAGACCAATTGAGAAAATCACACAGCAACGTGGTCGGAGCTGTAAGAGAGGAACAGCAGCTAAAAAACAGGAGCCCTAGATTGTCCCTCTTTGTGGTTACTTGGTCAGTTGACTTTATTACGCACAAAAAAAGACAGAAGCAAACGGGACTGGTGAATGAGTGTGCTGGTGAACTCTGTTAGAGAATGAGCAAGTACTTGTTTTAGGTCCACATTTTCAGAACAGGTTCGTGGAATTCATTCTTCAGTTTGTGGGAAGTTGATCGGCCATTTAAATAAATAGTGAAAAATGCAGATAAACAAATCTGTAATTCACAATGCCACCAGAGAGTCTCCCTCACCAAAGGTCTGGGTTCTGGTGAGTACAGGAGTTACTGGTGGCGAGGCTGGATAATTACAAATCAGTTTTAAACCCCAATGTTCTGACATTTTCTGAACAGTTACATTTACCCCTGAATTCTAGCAGCTATGTGTCCTTTAAACACTCAGTACTGAGACAGTATTCCAAGGAAGTATTGCAATGAATTCCTTTGCTGTATTGTGTTAAAAACCTACCTAGTGAGGATCCTTCTCTTCGGCTAACATCACACAACATTAAAACAATGGAAATGCAATAAGTGCTGCCCCTCAGTTCTTGCTAATTGAGGTGTCTTGTGATTTATAAAAAGAGTTCCTTAACACTGCAAGATTATTTTTTAATATAATTTATCTTGCTGAGACAGCAAGTCAAGTTTATAAAGAAGATGCATTTAGGAATAATCCTAAAAGATAAAGCAGGTTTATAACCCTGCACCACGCAGAAACCCTATTTAGAGGCTTTTCTTTCCTCCTCCTCCTCTTTTTTTTAATACACATTCGCATCTTGACCTTTTCACTTGTTTTTCTCAAATATTTCTGGACCCTATCCATTACAGGGTTACCAGGAGTCAAATTTTATCTACATAAATATTCACATGAAAATAGTAACTTACAAAAAGAAAAAAAATAAGGCAGCTTCATAACACAATTATTCTTTTACACTTTTAACAATATAACTTCTCCCATTTGGAATAAATATACACCCAATGTATGGAGCAGGATTCAAAGTGGATAGTGGCATGGGGTGCATGTACAGTGTTATCGCTTAGGGCCTGGAGTCCTGGGGGAGGCAGTGCTGGTCTTCTTAGACATGGTTGGGATTTTGGAGGGTTTGGTTAGCCCTCTCCTGGAGCTGCCCTGACCCCCTGCAGCACTGCTCTCTGAAGTGTCTGAACAAGCTGACTGCGTCTCTAAAAGGTCAAAATCAGAGGCGTCACTTCCTCGCCGACTGCTGGCGCGACTCCCGGCTCGACTCCCAGACCGACTCCCGGGGCGGCTGGCTGACTTCTTAGGGTCTAGAATTCAAGAATAAAGCAGAAGACTTAATTGAGAAGGCATGGGGTAGAAGAACAAGTGACCAGAACAGGATCCTGACCCTAATACCACTTGATTTGCTGTGTAGCCTTGGGCAAATCAGAGCCTTGCTAAATCCTGGTTATTTCATCTATGCAGCAACTTTCCTGGCTTGCGGGCTTACTGGAGAAGCTGGCCTCCCTAGGGATAGAAAGCAGCCATGGGGGACTGCCCCCTCAGCACAGATGGGTGAGCACTGAGGTAATAGGCAGGCAGGTAGAGATGGAGGTGAAGGATGAGAAACAGTCAGGAAAGAAGCCAAATTCCCAGGTTTCCATGAGAACATCAGCTGGTAAGCAGATGCAATCCTTCCCTGACTTTAGTTCACCAGTGGCTATAATAGAAGGTGTAGGTAAAATTACTAGCAAACTGCCCAAGTATGGACTGGCCCTTTTTTCCTTTCATGCTCTTTTCTTTCTTTCTTTCTTTTTTTAAGAGAAAGGGAGAGAGAGAGAGAGAGAGACAGAGAGAGAGACAGAGAGAGAGAGAATAAATTTTATTTATTTCATATGGCTTTTGTTGCTCTGACACTTTGTTGAGTATGTGGGCTGGGGTTTGCATACTTGTGCATGCCAGCGAAGCACTGTAACCACTGAGCCACCACTCTAGCCCCTTTCATGCTCTCTTAACATCTGATCAAGAACAGGTGGCTCAGCTGTGTGTGGTGGTGCACACCTATAATCCTAGTGACTTGGGAGGCTGAGGTAGAAAGATAATTAAGTTTTTTTTTAAATTTTTCACATAAAATCTATAATTTAGTTTTCTATTAGCTCAAATTAGTCTCTGCCCAGTGAGCGCAAACTAATGAAGAGCTTTTGTATTAGCATTCATCCTATAAGCACTTGAACTCAATATACTCTAAACCAAACTGATTTTTTTGGGCTTCTCCTGCTCTATTTTCTTTCTCATTGGGAATGGAACTTCCTTTCTTTCAATTACTTAATTTTGAAGCCTATAAACTCCTTGACCTCTTGGTTCCTTCCCTGTCCCATCTTTTTATTATGTTACCAAATTATGTGGATACCCTGTCTTTTAATGAAAGATAGTAAGTTTGAGGTTAGCCTCAGCAACTCAATGAGACCCTCAGCAACTTAGCAAGACCCTGTTTCAAAAAACAAACAAATAACAACCCCCCCCTCCGCCACCAGGTGGTCCAGCTTTGGGTGTGGAAGCCCCAGTGCTCAGAAAGCAAGGATAGAGCTAGTTGTAATTTTTCTTTCTGGGTATCACACTGAGTCAAACTCTCATTTCTGCCTTTTTGGAGAGCAAAGATCATTGCCAACAGTGCTGCTTCTCAGTTCTAAGCCTGGCTATTCACACTTACCCCTGACCTCATGCATATTTCATTGGCAGGTACTTACCTGCCCGATTAGTTTTGGCACCTGTGGAAGCTGGGGAAGAACTATTGCTGGTATCACCAGCAAGGGACGTTCGACTAGAATGAAAAGTTGGTGTTGGTCGTTTCAACTTACTGCCTGTTGATGGAATAACCTTAAAAAAAAAAAAGTTATACTTAGTTGATGAAATCTTTGATAAAAACTTAACTTGAAAATGTCTACATAGTATCTTTACATCTGATCAACTGAAAAGCAAATTAAAAGTCCAAGAAAACAAACATTTATTTTCAAAATGTCCTAATGTCATGGATTTTGCTGATTCTCAAAGATTTTAAGATCTAATTGAAAATTTCAAAATGCCTTCTAATACTTTTTATTTTGCTGACAAATTTCCACTAAAAATGAAAAAAATCTTCAGATAGTAAGATCATGATAGGTCCCTAGTCTTGTCCCCTTGCTGTTTACTCTGCCTGGACTATAGTTGTACAATCCCCTACTCCAGATAACATGTAGCTCACTCCTCCTTTCTCTCGGGAGCTCTGCTGAGAGAGGATGACTTTATCAGAGAGGTCTCACCTCACCACCTGAGAGACTCCACCTGCAGCTCTGCTGCTGGGTTTTTGCACAGTACTATCAGTGCCAGGGGTAAACACCCTTGCTGCTGATTTCTCCCATGGTGAAGCCTCAATGTCATAAAAGCAGGTATTTTGTTACTGGAAAAGAGTCATTAGTGCTACCAGTAGGAGCTACATTTCCCATGAGTGAGTCTGCGTGTGTGTGTGTGTGTTTGTTTTAAGAAAAACAATTTTATTTAGTTTTTCACATGGCCTTAGTTGCTCCAACACTCAACACTTAGTTGGTATGTGGTGCTGGGGTTTGAACCCGGGTCCTCGCACATGCGAGGCAAGCGCTAAAACCACTGAGCCACCGCTCCAGCCTGTGTGTGTGTTTTAAAGACTATTCATACCATAGCATGCTACTTTTTCTTTGAAATCAGTTGCATAAATTGTTTTCCAGGACTTTTAAGATGTTTATATAGATAGAAGAGTAAAGTCACCCGCCTCACTGTGTTTGTTGTATTTAATTTGTAAAGGAAAGGCAAAAGCAATAGAAAGTGATTAACACTCAAGCAGGACCTCTCCTGGCCCACAGGAGGAGAAGCACCAGTTTCAGAAGCTATTCTTCCCATGAGACTGCTGACACTGAGAACCCACTGGCCTGGAAACTCCAGGCTGGGGTTCCAAGTCAGGACATGGCCTGGCAACAGGACATCAATGAGTAAAGAAAGATGAAACCTCAAAATGAAATAAAAGATCACACTTTAAGACAAAAGGCCATCTATCAGAACTGAATGAGAATTGGCATTTCATAATTAAATATTTAAAATTTCTGAAGTTTTGAGATTTTCATGAAACTGGAGCCATTATGAAAGAGAAGCAGGATCAACAGGTTAAGTCTTGGGTAAGTCCCCAGATCATGTTCTAAGCCAGAAAGATTTCTGAACTGGAGTTTCAGCTGGGAGCAGCATGGATCCCAAAGCACAGCCACTGGTTTCTTGTGCCTCCTGTTTCCCTAGCTGAAGCTTTTCCTGATGAAAGGCAATACTGTGTTTGAGGCAGAAGAATCCAATGCTTCCCTATAGGAGCCAGAATGCAAAATGTACTGCAATCAGACAAGCTGCTCGTCTGTGCTTTGTTTCTGAAACACTGCTCTTTTAAAACTATTTAGGCATTTTAATGGCTGCACTTAAACATACTTAATTGCTGGCATGTGTTTTTAAATCAAGGCTACAGAAACCTATTATGTGTAGGCCAGGGAATTCAGAAAGTAAAATCTGAGCCTCAGAGCAGTGGTCATTGATACTGCGCTTGTCTGAAGTAGATAATCTACACCCATGCCTTGGGCCAGTGTGGCAGTACCAACCACCCTGGGGAGGTGGTCAGGGTGGGTGGTGCTAGCCAATCTCCAGTTGTAAGCCAAGACAGAACACTGGTGAACATGCGCCATAGTTGAATTTCAAGTGTTCATAACTCGTCTGTGTATCTGACATTGGGAGACTCCAAGAGGTCTATTAACAAAATGAATAATCACCAGGAATGACCACTAATCATCATCCTGAACAAATACCATGCTGAAGACTTATAAATTTAATCTACTTTTAGGCATCTCTTATTTATCTCCAATTTGGTTGAATCCGAGTTAGAAACCCCTGAAAACACTTGACCAGATGAATCAGCTGTGCCAGAAACATAAAGACAGAGGAGAGGTGGGTCAGGAAAAAGAGCTGGGCAGGTTCTCAGAATGAGTGAGGGCCTCATCTTGACCATGTCCCCACTCAGCAAAGCCATACTCTACCTCAGGGCTGAGCAGCTGGAGGTCAGGACAATGGCTGTCCCTGACAGGGGTTCCAGCCTTACTGTTTACCAACCAGGGTTTGTCATAACAGCGAGAAAACTGAAGTGGAGTCTGTGAAATGAAAATCCAAAGGGAAGGACGGGAACAATTCAAAGTGGAACAGAAAGGGGCAAATTGGGTACAGAAAAAAAAAATAGAAGACACTAAATATTAAAGAAACAGAAAACAAAATAAAATGAACATCAGTCCAACAGGACAAGTAGGACTGGTAGAAAGACAACAGAATTCTTTATACATAATCTATTGGAAGAGCAAACTTATCTGTTAGCTCAGCTGCACAGAGAGTGCCTGAGTTTTCAAATCTAGTAACTCTGGTCTGGGTGGCTCAAATCCAGTCTGGAAATGATAAGAAAGAATGCCCTCTCATGTGACCAACTTCAATGCATTCTTCAGTTAAGTGTTCATTGTAGACATCTTAAAGACTGCATATCTATGTTTTTCTAGGGCCTCAGCATTCTAGGTGGAGTTGTTCTGCATGTTTCTATGTTCCTCTTCTCCCTGGAGTCTTTCAGAGGCTACTCTGCCGAGATGGGAATGTGGAAGGAGGCCATAGTGGATGCCAGCACATACCTTGGTCCCACTGGCGGGGGTGGCTGGAGAAGATGGCATGGATGTACAGCTGTGGTTACTCTGACTAGCACTTGAGCTGGAGCGGGTGGGAGAAGCTGCCCGGGAAGATGGTTTGGATCTTCGACCTCGTGATCGGAAAGGGGTCATTCCCTGGGATGCGCCCTCTGGTAGGATGAATTTCTCTCTGAGTTCGATGTTAGTTCTTCCTCGTGCTAAAAATGGGAATAAAAAACACACATATACAATGTCAGTTAATCTTAAAATGTCTTCAATGGTTGTAAAGCAGTTTGACCCAATGATAAATATTACTTAACTTACAAGTTTCATACACTCTATGAGTTCATTAAAAACAAAGATATACTCGTGACTTATCTGTTTTGTCATAATTCTGACCCTCAGAAACAAAGAATGAGAAGACCCTTGCTTGTGGTAATAAGCAAGTCCCTGTGTAGAGGGTACTGTCCTGTTTTGCAGTCCCAGTCTTGCTTTGCACTATCCTCTCAGGTAAGCACACTCTAACTGGAAGGTGAAGCAGATGCAACAGACCTCAAGCCTCCCATGTTAATCAAGACCCCTCTTCTCTCTCATAGGACATTTGTACTTTTTTGCTCAGCTTTTGCAGGACATACAGTAAGGAAACAGTGAAGAAAAACACATTAGTGAAACTGACATTATCTAGATTCTTCTATTTGAATTTAGTCAATAACAATCCAAAAGAAAGGGGTCCAGGAACTCAGAGCTCAGAACAGTAAAAAGATGAGGACAGAATCATTAAGAAGTGAACAGGTCGGAGAGAGAGAGAGCAAGACCATGTACAAAACTTCCCAGTGAGAAACTTTTAAGTCAACAAATGAAAGCAGTAAGAATCTAACGGGGCAACTGGAAGGAAGAGAGGGACATTAGGGTGGCGGACTCTGGAACTAGCAACGAAGGCTAACAGGTGCTGTCTCGTGGCTTTCTGGAGCTGTAAGACCAGAACTTATGTTAACTGTGGAAGATTCTATTAAAAGAAATAATTCATCTGGAACATGTCCTTTCTCACTGAAAGGTATTATTCTATAGTAACCCTCTACCTGCTCATCCAGCGTAGACAGTTTACTTTCAGAATTTGATAGAATGTACAGTGACACACACCAATAATTCCAGTGACTTGGGAGGACCACTTGAGCCTAGGAGTTCGAGACCTGCCTGGGCAACCCACAGATCCTATTTACAACCTCCCCCAACCAAAAAAAAAAAAAAAAAAAAGGAAAAAGAGAGAATACTATATATGTAATAACAAAGTGGTAACATCAAGTGTTATCACGTGCAGTACAGCAATGACTGTCATTAGCATCCCCGTTACAGAGAGAGGAATGGAAACATCTACAGAGCCCAATGTCAGGCAAAGCTATGGCAGAGCTGGGCCCAGAGCCCTAGTCTTCCACTTAGCTTTCACCCTGCCCGGGTTATTCTGAGCCAGGGTCTCTGCAGCATCAACTATATTCAGCTGTCCCCACTCTCTCTTCATCCCGCACAGGCCTCCATTCCCACCACTCCATAGAAATTGTGCCACATCATGGGAAAGGGGGCTATTTTTTAAATTATAGAAAGGCTGATGTACACAAAAAAGTATAAAGGTTGCTTACCCTCACAACCTGGGGGATATCACTATTAAAATGATGGTATGCATTTTTTTAATAACTCTCTGTGTATATATCATTAAAAAATTATCAGGAATATTCCTCTATTTTTATTATGATCTGGATATGAGATATCCCCTGCACTAATACAGGAGGTGAAATCATTAGATTTCAAGAGCTATGGCTTAATCAGTTTACTGATTTGTTAAATTTGAAAGGACTAACTGGGTGGTCACTGCAGGCAGGTGGGGTATGGCTGGAGGAGGTGGGTCATGGGGCCTTGTCTGTGGGCATTATATCTTAACCTCCTGGCTCCTCCCTCTCTCTCTTCTGCTTGCTTCCTGGTTACCACGAGGTTCCCAGGCCCAGAGCAATGGAATGGAGCCAGCTGATCATGGACTGAGAAAGATCTCTAAAACTGTGAGCTCAAATAAAATTTTCCTCCTTTAAGCTGGCTGCCAGATATTTTGGTCACAGCAACCAAAATCTGACTAACACAATTGTCTATACCTCTTACAAAACATTTTTGTACATATCCTGATGTTTCCTTAGGATAAATTTCTATTAAGTGGATTTGCTGGGGAGAAGAGGTGCATGCGCTCTTAAGGAAAAACATGCTAACTGATATGTCAACCACATATTGAGATTGCTAATCTCAAATATGTTATATGAATGTACATGCCCCCAAATAACATACGGTTTATACAATTTACTTCACCCTGGCTAATGCTCTGTATTATAAACTGTGTATTGATGAAGCCTGATAATTTGATGAATAAAAGTATCACATCTCAGCTGCTATGTGTGAGGAATTATCTGCTCTCTTTCTGAAACACTCCCCTCTAGCATGGGATGCAGCTCAGTGGTAGGTTGGTTGCCTGGCATAAACAAGGGTTCAGTTCTCAGTCAGTGTCTATCTCTCATTCATTCACACACACACTCACACACAACACCCCTCCTGGCTTCCAGGGCACCTGCTGTCTTGCTTCTCCTCCTTCCCTGCCCATTCCCCTAACCCTGCATTTCCCCAGATCTCTCCACATCCTGTTCTCTTCTTGGACTTTCCACCTGGTAAAGAGCTTGTCCCTCTGAGACCTCAGTGCCATAACCCAGTTGTGCCCAACTCCAGCTATATTTGCAATCCAGTCCTTCCTGTTGCCAGAAGCTATATGCAAAGACTGAGTACACACAGCCAAAGCCAGAAACCTGGGAGCCCACGGAGGTACAGACTTCCCGATGGCAGTTCAGTCACGAGTCTACCTTCTGACACCTCCTGGGTCCTCTGGAGCCTTTCCACGCCCCACTCATGCTCATGTGGTTCATGAACCACGTCCTCCACCCTGGATGGCTGTAGCAGCTTCCAACTGGTCCCCTTATTGTCACTCTCGTGACCCACCCTGCCCTTACTTATTCCCCAGAATGGATTTCCAGATAAAAACTGCTTGTGTAGAGCAGATTTCATTGCTTAGAGCAGAATTTCCCACACTGAAGTTTCTGAGAGGTTCCTCTGAGGGGTTTGGCAAACACTGTTCTTTGCACCTCGCCCTGGAAGAGCCCGGCTGCAGCTGTCACTTTGTCAGCTCTGAGAAGTCCTGTGGTACAAGAAGCATGTTCAGCTTTAACTCAGCATCCCTCAAAAGCACCCGACCATGATTTTTTTGTTTTTCTAAGGATCATGTCCTGGGGACTAGGCAGGCACTGAGTGACTAAGTGCCCAATACATGGTGGCCTGGCATCGACCAGCTGGTCCTAGCTGCCAACCCCTCTCTGTAGTCTTCTCTGGCCACCAACTCCGTACACTTTTCTACTGTCACGTGGGACTAATAGTGTTCCCCTCCTGCCTGGCTGTTGACACTCCCGTTCACCTGAACCTATGGCTGCCTGGACTGAGAATGTGCAGGGGCCCTCTGTCTGTCCAGTGTGACCCCTGACGCAGCTGAAGCAATGCCCCTTGTCTTGACACCCTGTCTACTTGTGTGAGCAGACCCAGCTCTTGCCCTCCCAACTCACTCCCTGTGTCAGCAAGGGGCATTTCTTTTTTTCTTTTTATTTATTTTATTTTTATTTTATTAGAAGAATATAGAAATACAGTTGAGGGGGAAACATTATCAAAACATTAGCAATCAATGGATATAAACATTGTTATTGAGGGGAAAAACCAGATCATGGATAACCACCTTGGATTTTACCTATTGCAGTTTCCCCCAGAAGAACTCATGCGTTAAATGGGTAGTTCATGGAGGAATGACATCGGCTTCTGGGATGGTTCCCCCATCTTCCCAATCTCCAGACTCCTATGAGTTCTTCATATCCCCCCCCGCCACACCTCCAAGTATCCTACAGAGCCATCCCCCTAACGCTCTGAAAGTCATTCAATTTGTAGTTTTGTTTAGGTTAGCTGTCTGCCATACTGCTTCCCCATATATGCTAGCATCAACAGATGAGAGAAACCATTCGGCCCTTGAGTCTCTGAGATTGGGAGACTTCACTAAGCATAATTCTATCCATCTCCATCCATTTCATTTCAAAAGACATAATATCGTCCTCTCTAATGGCCGAGTAGTATTCCATAGTATATATGTACCAAAGCTTTTGAATCCACTCGTCGAGTGAGGGGCATCTGGGTTGGTTCCATAACCTAGCTATAGTAAATTGAGCTGCTAAAAACATTGATGAAGAAGGGGCATTTCTTAATTCATGAGTGCTCTCTGTACTGTGTTGGAAGCTGCTTTTTTTTGAGGTGGTTTTATTTATTTATTTATTTATTCATTCATTCATTCAGGGCTAAGGACTGAACTCAGGGCCTTGCGCGTGCTAGGCAAGCGCACTGCCACTGAGCTAAATCCCCAACTCCTTGGTTGGAAGCTTCTAGAGGCAGAACTGTCATTCTCATTTTCCTCTGGATCCCAATATCAACCTCATGTTTAGGATTTCAACAAGTACCTGTGAAACCTGGTGGCCTCTACTCCTTTGAAAACGGGGTAGTTTCTCCACCTTTTCAAGGGACAAATCTCATTACCTTCATGAGGACTTCAAATAAGAAGAGCTGCCGGGCATGGTGGTGCATGCCTGTAATCCCAGAAATTCAGGAGGCTGGGGCAGGAGGATCATAAGTTCAAAGCTAGCCTTAACAGTTTAGTGAGGCCCTAAGAAACTTAGCAAGACCCTGTCTCAAAATAAAAAGTAAAAAGGGCTGGAGATGTGGCTCAGTGGTTAAGCATCCCGGGTTCAATCCCTAGTATTAAAAAAAAAAAGTGCTATTTAATTCTTTAGGGATAAAGAACTGAAGCATAAAACTGAGCTGAGGTGTAGGGCTTGGTAGGCAGAGGCACTCTCTACCTCTGTGACTAGCTCTTTGGGCGCAGTGCAAACCCAAGAGCTTTCATTACTAAAACCACAAGGTTAGAATATGAAAATAAATAGCAATTTAAAAGAACAGAGACAACAGTTCTCCAAAAGAAAGATCTACAGGAAAGGAGATTATCCAAAGTTCTCACCAACATAGTTAACATTTGCATCCTGAGGTTTGAAAACCTGTTGAATCCTACCTAGCACAGAATCTTATGCTTAACTTTATCATGACCATGTCAGACACAGGCTGCCAGTGGGGAGGTGCAATGTAAGCCATCATTAGATGCCTGCTGAGGGCCCAAAGGGTGCCTCACGGGCCTTCCCAGCTGCAGGATGCTGGGAAAATCCAGGTCTTCAAGTTACCAGGCTGTGCAAATGTGATGAGACAGTCCCTGTTTTCATGGGGAACCTCTAGTATATGGTCAGCTCTTGGGGAGTTTTTCACAGGCTAAAGAAGTTGTAGGTGAAAGTAAGTCTCTAGAAGCTCATCTCTTTCCTTTTATTTCCCTTCTTCTTTGTTTTCCATTATCTTGGGGCCTTCATCCTTAAGCTTGCAATATGGAAACCTCCGTATTTCAGTGCTCTCATCTTAGTAAAGAGAGTAACAAATGATTAATTTATCTTAAGGCATCTCTGACTGGTATCAGCTCTATATGTTACAATTCCCAGGGAAAGCTCACATTTTAAAAGAGTATATTTGAACACGGAAGACATAGAAATGATTCTTTATATGGAGCATTTTGCACATATATTATTATTATTATTATTATTTTTTTTTTAAAGAGGGACAGTGAGAGAGAGAAACAGAGGGAGGGAGAGAAACAACTTTATTTGGTTTTTCACATGGCCTTTGTTGCTCCAACACTCAGTTGTGTACGTGGTGCTGGGGTTTGAACTCGGGTCCTCGTGCATGCTAGGCAAGCGCTGTAACCGCTGAGCCACCGCTCCAGCCCCCACATATATTATTTTTGAGAAATAAAATCTATTTCTTTAGCAATATTCTTATAGCAGTTATTCTTTAGAATCAGAAAGGAGTTAGAGAAGCAATTAATACCTTTACTTTGATAAGAAACCCAGAAAAGCTGGGAGTGGGGATAACAAACAACAGTTTAATAGCTGAACACTGTGAATCAATTTCTGTGGCAATTCCAAATGTAAAATGCAAACATTTCTCTCAACACAGAAGCCAGCACCGAATTCTGGTTAGGCTAGGGTTACTAGCAATTGAGTTTAGCAATAAAGATATTTTTGAACATTTATACTACTTCAAATAGTTACTTAACATAGGGTGTATTCCTAAAGTTAAAAAAATTCCAATAAATGTCTGACTTGTGTATGTGTGGTGATGAGGATTAAATCTAGGGCTTGCTAGACAGGTGCTCTGCTGCTGAGCCACACCTCTGCCAAGACATTTGACTATTCTGATAGAATATTCCATGATGATTCTTTTCACTGGGGGACAGATCTACAGCTGAACATACTGGAAATGATTCTAATGGAAGCCACCTCAAGTTTAACTCTTCAACTATTAAGGAGGCCATCATTTCCCAAAGGCCACTGATATTGATTGGAATAGGCCTCTTAATAAATATGCTACCATTTAATAGGTGTAGGGTTTTAGTTCTACAAGATGAAGATTATTTCATGGATGTGTGGTACAGTGTGAATATATTTAACTGTATGCTTAAAAACCATTAAGACTGGAAATCTTATGTGTATTTTACAGATATTTAAAAAATTGGTTCTAAGTCAAATTATGTCCTTTACGTTTCCACAAATAAAAAGTTTTTAGATCTTTACTTATTGGGGAGAAATAATATGTCTATTGCTCAAAGACATACATAGAAGCTTAGGTAAAGAAATACCCATTTTTGAGGCAGGAGCACTGTTTTGATTCTCACCCAAAGTATTAATGATTTCCTTTGCCATAGAAGAATATAGAAGTTAAAATCTGACTGTGGCAGTACCAGGAAATTGTATAACTGGCAATCCTACCTACTTGATATTTTTACCTTTTACATATGGCTAAAGCAATACATGGTTGGAGATCTTTCATCATCTCAACAGTTATGTAAAAGGAAATAACAAATGATGATAGTGCACACTGGTATCAACAACCTTGGCACAAATTTTAATGCCATCCTCAGTAAAATGTTCCATGTAGTCCAGAGGCCCAACAAAATGCATCAGAAATTAATATAAACTCTATCACAAATGCTTCTAGAAGCCACATTCATCCTATAGAACCCTAAGTAGTTTCAAGTAACTTCCAACTCATTGCTATCTACTCCAGCCCTTTAGGTGTTTACCTCCTAATACTGTTTTTTTATTTGACTAGAAATAACTCATCCTGTCCAATGCTAGTAGAGTTAAGACATCTAAAACTGCTGGGAGTTCTCTGCTCCACAGGTAATGGATAGAGGTGATAATGAATTCCAGGAAAGCACTCTTGGAGAGAGAGGGGAAAGCCTTACCTTGTTTGCTCCAAGGGATGCTGAAAAAGGCTACCACGGTCAATAGGAAATAGCTACTATGGCGGCCCTCCCAAATTTCCTTGGGGTTCCAATTTTTAGATAATAAGAATAAAGCAAGCAGTATTCTCCTTGGCCAGAAGCATAATATTATTATAAATAGAGCAGGCAGCAAATAAACAGGCAACCAAGGATTCCAAAATGCCACATGCAATAGTTCTTTTGTTTAGGTTCAATCACACATGACAGAAAAAAAATTAAACCTTATTAATGCATTTGGAAAATAACGTTGTTGTTGTACTGGGTTAAAATTAAAATGATGTATCGATATTGCGCCTTTCATTTAAAACAATGAAAGAACACACTTAAATTGAGGACACTGGCTTATAATTAAATTCTAAAACTGATTAAATTTAAGTTTTTATCAGAAAAGGTGTTTTCAAAATTAACTTTTTAAAAAACTTCTAATGGAGATTTTTAATGCTTAGCTTTTACTCTGGTTTACTGCAGCAAATGAAGAATGAGTAAAAATAGGAGGAACAATTTATGGGCACATCTGAATTCATGGGAGAACTGTATGTTTTAAGCTGTCTTCTCTAAATGTTTCAGTATATGAGTATAAACTACTTTCAAAGTTATAATTGTACTCTAAACAATTCTGCTAGGTCAATAAATAAACCTTTATAATTTAATTATGCAGGTTGGACCAATGCAATACACACAAGTGGGTCTGTGAGCCTCTGAGACTGTGTGTCTCTAAGCTTTAATTTCCTATTCCACAAAATGGAGATAGTAGTAGCTATAACTCACATGATAGTTAGGAGGCATAAATATACTGTTATTTGTAATAAAAGTATGTGGCACATAAGGGTATAAAAGCATTTGTTATGTAAACAGAAAACAGAACAAATTCCAGGGATATTGTCTCAATAGGAGTGTTAATGTAGAGTAGTTGGAAAAGTGATGGTTTGGCTATTTCAAGCATTCACAAAGGCAGCAGATATCACAGAGCCAAGAGGTGTTACAGTTTAGGAAGCAAAGCCATTCTCAATGGATGAAGCCAAGGGGAAGAGGGACAAAGGGTAAAAGCCAACCTATGGGAGACTGACTGGAAATCGAAGAGCTGGAATCAGAGCGCTTTATTTTACTCCCAGGATGGTGAACTAGAATAAAAAATATGTAAACACAAAGAAACAGACAGAGCTGGAAATACAGAAACTAGTCAAGAAAGACAAACTGGCAGACAGTGGGGGAGTCTCTTATACACCCACATGCAGCTCTGCTAATAGGAAAAAGGAAAGGATGTAGCTGAGCAGGATCTGGCAACTGGGATTTGGTCTCTATGTCCTTTTGCTGCTTATTTGACAGTTTTCTTTCATCTTTGGGTCAGTGGGCTAGCCTTTTCACGTTTAACAGGAAGACATCCCATGGTCTTAGACAACCATCTGTCTTAGAAGTGTCTGTGCTATTGGAGGTGTCTTTTAACCTCCCTCTTAGTCAAAGGGCTCACCAGTCCTTCCCTGTATGAGAAAGACCCAACACTCTCCCTGAGTTTAGTCATAGGAATTATAGAAGGGATTTGGGACTCTAAGAGAGGAACCTAAAGGGCTCCTTGCTAGGCTGGTGTTAATGTAACACTCCAAACTGAAACGTTTGGATGACACCATTAAATTCTTAATTCTTACTCCTGCTTTCTCCCTGACAGCATCAATCTCTCTAGCCTTTTCTCCCTTGCACCCAAGTTCTAACCTGTGGCAGGTAGGACAAATTTTAGGCAGTTTAACAAAACAAAAACCAAACAGATCCACCCTCAACACTTCCTACAAGCATGAAAGATCAGTGGTATGGACCGACCTAACATCCTAACAGTAATTCACACTCAGGGTACTTCCTTACCTCGGCAGGGATCATTTTTCACTAAAAATTCATCCAAGGCCATCCATCCTCCACCAACCCGGACCATCACTGTGCTGCGCAGAATACGGACCAGCCGCAACTGCTGAGAATCCCCAAACTGTAGAATTAAGGGAAAATTCAATGAGTATGTGAGCACATCTATACTTTGTTTCCCCCAAAGCAAACTGTATTCAGATAGAATGACAATGTGATAGTTTCGGGAGAAATTTAAGCTCCATTTTGCATTTTTCACAGGAGGGTTAACAAATAGGAAAGCAGAAACATCAATCTATAGGCAGTGTCTTGAAGTACTTTCCACTGGAATAGAGTTAGCTACTCATGGTCACACACCTGCACCAAAAGGATAGGGGGAAGACAGACTAATGTTCTCTTCCTTTGATTCTCTTACAGATTATGCCCAAATCAGTGCCTATGCTTTTTTTTTTTTTTTGGGTACTGGGGATTGAACCCAGAGGCACTTTACCACTGAGCCACATCCTCAGCCCTTTTTATTTTTTTAAGTTTTGAGGCAGGGTCTTGCTAAGTTGCTTAGGGCCTCACTAAGTTGCTGAGGCTGGCTTTGAACTTGTGATCCTCCTGCCTCAGCCCCCTGGGATTAGGCATGAGCCACCACATTGGGCTTTAGCACCTACATTCTGTTATGCTAATTTGTTTCCATAAAAGAAAGGGGTTAGATGTCAACTTCTGAATACAGTGTGCTCAAAGTTAAATGGAGAAGAGCAAATTCTATGTCAAGCCATAAGGAAACCCTTGCAAAGCATCATTACAACAAGCTTTAAAGAAAAACAGACTTTTTGCATCTGATTTTCAGAAGTAAATCCTAAGTACTCTCTAATTGCGATGTCACCAGCAGAAGTTTTTTCAGGTAACAAATGATCAGACAGTATTTATTCTAAAATTTAGTTGAAGAAAGACAATTTTAAATTACCCATAATTGTAAATAGTATTCAATAATTATTCTGGACCTTGGAACAAGCATGGTCTTCTGGAATTTATTTTCCTTTTGTTCTTGCCTAACATTCCTACCTCCTGGTTCTGTCTTGCTCTCTGGAGTTTCCCACTGCATATACTGCCTCTTACCAAAGTGAAGTAAGAGGCAACAAAAAAGAAGCAGGCTGGGGTTGTAGTGGTGGCTGGGTGGTTATGGCGCTTGCCTGACATGTGTGAGAACATGGCTTCCAGCCCCACATATACAACCTAGTGTTGGAGCAACAAAGGCCGCATGAAAAGCTAAATAAAACTGATTCTCTCTCTCTCACGCCGCCACTCTCTATTAAAAAAAAAAAGAAAAGAAGCAGCAGCAGCAGCAGCAGCAGGCTGGGATTCCAAAACACACATCAAACATTTGGTTAAAGAAACTCAGTTCTTAAAAGTTCATGGAGGATATTCTTTGGGGAGTGGAGATGGGACTATTTAATCACTTAATTAGCATTTTGAAAGTTATAAAGGAGCATCATAACTTTGAAACAAGGCAGAAAAACTGAAAATGTGAGAAAGGATGTTTGAGAAGGACAAATGACGATCCTCTCTCATTATCATAAATTGGTGGTAGTTCTCCATATTCCTTAGCAGATCTGACTCAAATCACTATTTATATAGGCAAGGAGATGGAAAAATCTTGTCCCTTTCTTCCCAGACATTTACTGTGGATAAAAATCGTCCTACACTACTCATCTCACTGTTTGCAATGTACTAACAAGTGAGTACGGCAACAGCACGGTACAGCAGAAGCAGCACCTCCCCTCAGCTGTCAGGGAGGAGATGCCCTGTCCTGGGGGACAGCTGCCCCTTGCTATGGAGGCAGCTTGTTCTGGGAGCCACTGAGGCTCCACCAGATCAAGCACAGTGACCCCCAAGTCAATGTCTGGGGCTTTCTCTGTATAGGTGAGGAAAAGGAGTGATATACACCTGGGTGTCCTCCAGCGTGAACAGGAAGACACCCAAGGGAGGATTTTATTCTTAGAATACCATGTCCTAGAGTTTACTATTATCCTGATTTCAAGGTTGGCTTCCCTTTAATCTCTCACTGAAGCTCTAGTAGAAAGACTCACTTGCTTCTGCTGAGCTCTGGGGAAAGGAAGTCTGACCCAAGGCAAGAGCCGAGAAGTAGCTGGGGAAGAGGCCACAGTGACAAGGGTAGAGCACAGCAGTTCTAAAGGGGACCTGCAGAACAGGGCTGCCAGACAGAGAATGCAGAACCAGAGTCCTGGGGGCCACTTGCCACTGTTCCCTTTCTTTAGAGGGACCTGGGTTCTTATAGAGGCTGTGTGACTGTGGCACGTGCTCTTTGAGGCCTCAGGTGCCTTGTGTAAAAATGAATTTTATAATTCTATTCATAACATTAGAATGACTCATCTGACCCTCCTGGTCCATGAGGCAGTGGAGGAGGGTATCATGCCCTTTCAAAGAGGACTCAGTCCCTGCTTGGTCACCAGGAAGTAGGCATGCTGGGCACTCTACTCCAAGGATTAACTTGAAGCCACCTTCTCATTGTCTGTTTATTTCTATCCTGCTCTTGCCATTGGCCCAGAACATTACTGTGGTTAGCTATCATTGCAGTACCTGGAATTTAGCATTGATTGAGGTTCTCAAATCAACACTTAGTGTTTCTAATTTCATATCAGAAAGAGAGATTTTACACATGCAACTTTCTTGGACATTTGAAGACACAGGACCCAAGAGCCCTCAACAAGATCTGAAAGGTTAGAGTTACCAAGCGGAGTCAAAGCATCAAATATTTTATGCAAGTCTAATTTGAATGCAGTAGATTTTGGCTGGCTGGCCATAATCTGCAAATTTTAGGCCATGGTCAATTATGATTTCCACACTATACTTCTCAGGAATCTTATAATTACAAAATATAAGTAAGTATAAATATTTATGATGCATTTAAACAGACAGTACCAAAGCACCTCCAGGACTTTTTGACTTAGTGCTGTCAAAAAACATAAAAAATCAGAACTGTGCTGTGACTTCCAATATAGAAGTATACAACCAGGCTCTTTATACAAGTGAAATGGATTTATACCATAGTCTCGATTTCCCCGAGTCATACTTCCTGTAACTCAGTGCAGCATAATATCATCTTTAACCAATATAAGTTTGAATAATATTTTTTTATCTTTTTCCTTTTTTTAAAACAAGTGCACTTTGATCCTTTTGCTGCTGAGATAGCTTTGCAACACTGGCCCTGTTAGCAGTTTCTCCACTTGGTAAGACAACCACATGTGACCCAGGCATGCTTCAGATTATTTCCTCTCCCCACAACAAAGAAGAGACAGCATCAGATACACAGACCATGTCCACTATGAGAACGTTGCAAGGCACACTGTACCTGATTGCCGAGGAAGAACTACAGATAGAAAGAGTAAAGGTTGGAGGAAAAAAAAGAGAACATATCGTCAAATTAACACTAAAGAATGGAAATCATAGTATCATGTTACCAGTCTTCTGAATATACACTGACTGTATTCTTACTGAACTCCTGCCATAGTCATGATTTTACAAATTAAGAAGCCCTAAGCTTTCACTCTGTTGCTCTTGTTAACACATTTTTCTCAGAGGTTAATAAAATAACAAGAAAACAAAACCTAATAAGCATGAACTTCCTTAGAGCTCTAACCAAATGCCCTAGGTTGGATTCAAGGCAGAGTCACCCAACAGCCCTAAACTAATAGCAGCCTGGTGTGGATTTGGTGTAGTTTGAGGACATTTTTGAGGCACTAACAGAATGTGGATTTTCCCGTATTTCAACCAAGCATGATCACCTACATTCTTTTTGACAATTGCAGATTTTTCTTAGGCTTTGGGAATACCAACAATCTGCTAAATATATTTTAAGAGCCTTGTTTTGGATTCCTTCTATGTCCCTGATTCTAATCCCAAAGAAGCTAGAACACTAGTATAGCTCAGTGTTATGGCCACGTCTAGCCAGTATTTCCACCTCACCATGTGCCCAAGCCCCTTCAGTAGCCCAGCTAAGAGCAGGCAGAACATCTGTCTGGCTTTGATGCAGCTCCCTGTTCCCTCTAAGAGTCAGGGAACTGTTCAGGCTCATGACAACTGGCTTTCTAGGTGAATAATCAGTCAGTAGACATAATTGTGTCCACAGCTACCTTCATCCCCTCTAAGGACTTTGGTTAGCAGTGTGATAAAGACTCTTAAATGTTTACTATCTTGTCAAATACATGCCACTGTCAACCTAGATGTGTTAATTTTTCAGGTGGAACTATGTAGGATACTAACTAAGCTCAATAGGACACCTGACATTTGACATCTAGAGATGAGGGCCAGAGAGGGACCATGAGCTCTGGGCCTCCAAGCACCAGGAGACAGAAGATGGGATCATCCTGACTGTTGTGTGCCAGGTTGCTTTCATCTGTAAGGGCCACATATGAGGAAACGACCACCACAAAGGACTGGTTTTTCTCTTCCTTACCCGATATTTATTCTCTCCAATCTGTTCCACCTGAAACCTTTTTGCACACTTGCACTGTGCCACTTGTCTTGTGACCTGTTGGTTGTGAACAGTAACAAAAATAAAGTGTGACGGGTAGAATAAGACTTCCTAGTTAGAGAAACAAAGACCTCTTTTTAAACATGTAGACAGAGAAGCCATCACTATTTTTAGGCATTCCAAGATTTTGACATATGCATTTATTTTTTAATCCAAATTAATCCACATTGCTCTTACTAAATAAGACATATTTGAGAAAGGCAGGCTAGAAAGAAATTCCTAGGTACTTATACAATATGTTCTTCTATCCTGCTTCCAAATTCCTTTAGAGGAAAGTGTGCCAATATGCATGAATCAAAATCAAATATCAATAAAGCAAATTATGAACTGATTTGAATTTCAACCTAGGAGTCTGAAATTCCCAGAAGTCCATTCTGTTGTGTCCCAGGGCTATTCCTAAGTCCAGCTTCCCAAGGTCTGTCATCAACAGACCTTGGGATCTCTGTGTGTCACGAAAGATTTTGCTATTTTCAACATGATATAGTTTTTAACTAGACAAAATTTGGTGGGTACACACCACCTTAAACATTATATTTTAATCCTTTAATGCTGCATTTGAAGTTCGCATCCCTGGATTCTGGGTCGGATGTCCAGGACCGAGATGAATCCATCCTAAGTGACATGGTACCAATAGACCAGGATGAGTGTGGTTCCCTTAAAGGTTCTCTGTGGACTTCAGAGCACCATAGGCATGACTACTGGAGTAATTTATCTATGGTGAGTTATAGATGCTTAGTCAGATACCCTCTGGGCTGTCAGAAATACTAAGTGGATCCCCAAATAGAACTACATATAATTAACTCTCCATAGATAAATCAGAAGGCTGATATGATAGTTGTACCAACCAATTTCAGGACAGTATAAAACTATGGTTAAAAATACACTGAAAATACAGTTATTCCCCATACCTCATCTTCAATTTTATCTGCATCAGTTGTTGGTCGATAAGCATCCTTGTTGGGATGAAGAGCAGCCACAAATTCATAGTAGTCAATATAGCCATCCCCATCCCGGTCAAAAATGTCAGCCACAGCAGTCATCTCTAATTTGGTGGTAGGGAACTCTGAAGAAAGGGAATCATAGTTTGAAACATGGAGAGGCCCTACTTGATTGATTGGCAGTTATATAAATATTTGAAGGAAAAAAATTAGTACCTTGACTTTTTGAAAAGCAATGTATATCCAATTTAGAAAACTCAGGAGATAGTTATAAATTATTATTATTATTTTTAAAGAGAGAAGGGGAGAATTAGTGGGAGAATCAACTTTATTTATTTTTCCCTCTGGCCTTTTTTTCTCCGACACTTAGTTGCGTATGTGGTGCTGGGGTTTGAACCTGGGTCCTCACAATGCCAGGCAAGAGCTCCAACTGCTGAGCCACCACTGCAGCCCATGGAGATAAAAATTATAAACACAAAACAATCACTCAAAAATATAGCATTTAGGGGCTACCATGGTTATGACTTTGCATTTCTGCTCATAGACTTCCCCGCTCCCTAAAGAACTACACAGCTAAAATAACATTTCAGATATAACAAGAGGAGTAAAATATTACAACTGCCCATAAGCCTACCACAAGAATTTACTTATCCACTCCATTATTTCTGGATGTTTAGATTAGTCATTATTTCAGAATAGAGATAATTTTGAATTAATAATTTTTTTGTACATTTAGATTACGATTTCTCAACAAATTGCTTTCCACCAGGAAGTGTGAACATTCATAGTGGTCAGTGATTTATTAAAACACAAATTATATTATATTGCTTCTCAGCTAAAAACTTCCGATAGCTCCTCACTGTCCTGATAACTTTTTTTTTTTTTTTTTTTTGGGTACCAGAGACTGAACTCTAAGGCAAGGGCACTTAACCACTGAGCCCTATCCCCAGCCCTTTTTATTTTATATTTTGAGACAGGGTCTTGCTAAGTTGCTTAGGCCCTTGCTACATTGCTGAGGCTGGACCCAAATTTGTGATCCTCCTGTCTCAGCCTCCAGAGTTGCTGAGATTACAGGTGTAAGCCTCTGCTATCTTTGGAATGGCATTTGAACTCTTCCTTATGGCCTACTGTTGCCTGTCCTTCCAACTGCACCCCTTTCCTCCTAGGTGGCAACACTCCAACTACAACTGTTCCATTCCTAGGATGTGCCACATTCATTTCCATTTCAGAGCTCTGTATCCTCTGTTCTAGCTCTTCCCACAAACCCTCATATGGTTGGATGGCTGGATCCTTCTCATCATTGACATCTCACTTCAAATATCACCTCCACAGACAGGCCTTCCCTGACCTCCCCATTTTAAATTTTACAACTTTAGAAGTATTTTGTGATCTTGGCAAACTACTTAATGACTTTATGTTTCAACTATGTCTTCTGCTAACATGTTGTAAGTTGTCAGAAACCATTTTTGTGAAAAACATTTCTATTTATTTATTTATTTTTGTAATACTGGGGATTGAACCCAGGGGAACTCAAATACTAAGCTATATCCTCATCCCTTTTTATTTTTAATAATTTGAGTCAGGTCTGGCTAAGTTTTCCAGGCTGGGCTCCAACTTGAGATCCTCCTGCCTCAGTCTCCCAAACTGCTGGGTTTATAGGTGGACACCATCACACTCCAACTTGTGAAAAACTTTCAAAGTTTAAAAAAATTTTACTTAGAACCTTAACATTCACAAAGTTAGCTTCTTAGCTATACCTCAAATGTTTTTTGCTTGCTCAAGGTATCAAACAAGATACACATATATTTAAATTTCCAGTGAAATGAGCTTCTTCTCTCCATCAAAACAATAGATGACTTTCAGTAGGCAGTAACATTATTTCTTCCCCGAGACTATACTTTTAATAGAGACTGTTTTGCTAGAATATCACAACTTCTACAAAGTAAATGCAAGGAATTCAAATGTGACACATATTTGGAATTATAACTGGACTCACTGGATGCTAAAATGCCATCGATAAACTCCTGACGTGTTATCTTCCCGTCCTGATCCTTGTCAATGCGCCGGAAAAAATCCATTACCCGAGATTTTTTGTGATTCATCCAACGCATATACTTTTTCCTCCAAACATCAAAGTCAAAGTTGGCAAATTCCTTCAACTAGACAGAAATCAGAGGTATCAATAAGACCTATTATTTATGGCTTCCCACAGCATACCAAAATTTCCACACATTCAGTGAAGCCATGCAGGCCTTTGGGGGGCACCATCAATGCTATCTACAAGTTTTCTCTTGTGAAGGCACAATCTGGCTCCTTCACTTAAAGCCATGATCATTTTTATACGAGCTGCAGTATGATAGAGTAGCAGGAAAAACGGTAACTGAAAAACCACCACAGAAAATGCAGTGCATGAAGAACAAGAATGGTAAAACCAGTCTTTCAGTCCTTTGGATTTTCCCAAGGACCACCCTGCTGGAGGTAAGGAAATGGATTCCACCGTGGAAGCAAGATCTCAGCACCCCTCACTACATTGTTCTGAAAGACACATGATCACACACAGGACCCACATCAGGAGACTCCTGTTTCCCACCATTTTATGAAACTTCTATGAGGAAATCTGAGTTCCAGATGGAAGCAGGAGAAATCCAACTCTGCACCCACACATTTCTTTGGAATGGCACCAGAGGGAGCAAATTGCCCACCTGACATTTATGTTAAATGTTTGACCTTGATGGAAAACAGAAGGCCTGTGTGGTGGTTAGGGTGATTTTCAGTTACTTGGACTGTCAGTGATTCACACTCAGAATGACTTAGTAGTGCAGTAGTTTTCCCCCTGGTCTTTCAAACTCCAAAGTTGGAAGGAATGGGGGAAAAAAGTGCCAAGAACTAAATATGCTTAAAACTCAAACTGACCTATGGGAAATAACAACAAAAAACACAGAACACTCACTTCTGGGCATAGATGCTTTGATATGCACAAATAAAAGAATATATACGATATTAGAGGTTTGTTTTTAAAAACTAGGAAGTGTAGTACGATACAGTTTTATACTGGGTAATGATAGTTCAAAATAGACTTGCCTTTTCATGATCTAGTGAAAACTAACATAGTAACATGATTATAAAAAATTCACTCATTTTGTATTTGGGTAGTATATATATCTTTACATGAAGGGCTCAATAATGATTATTTCTTTACATTCCACATCTAGAGTTAACTTGTCAAGGATATGTTCCTGGCACTCAACCACAGCAAGGTGCTGAGGAGGGGCAGGCTGGAATGGCTGGTTAATTGCTTTCCACAACAAGATGACACATAGATGCTCTGCTGTGTGAATAGTTTTCTCACAAATGGGCTTTCTCATTCAGGAGCTCGAAGTAAGGAGTTCTAGCTCAGTGTGGGTCTAATTCTACTTTCTTAATTTTCAGCTTTTGTTTTTTTATGGTACTGGAGATTGAACCCTGGGATGTTTAACCACTGAGCTGCATTCTCAGTCCTTATTTTTTGAGACAGGGTCTTACTTAAGTTCCTTAGGGCCTCACTAAGTTACTGAGATTACAGTCATGTGCCACCACAACTGGCTTGTCTGATTTGACTTCCAAAGAGGTAGGTGAAGGCACATGGGTCATACAGGAGGGCCTCAGAGGATTATATTTTAATAACTGAATTGCACAGGGGACACTCAGAGGAACATTACCTCCTCTAGTCTATCCAAGGCATCATTCAGCTTCCGCTGGCGCTCTAGCGCTAACAGCCACACCTGCTGCCAGCGGGCAGAGAGCTGGTTGATTCGTGGATTTTTTGCTTCGGATTGAGAGAGGATTGGCATGGGAGGTGGTGCAGGCTGACTTAAGGATTTCCCTATAAGGAAAAATAATCACAAGATTAGAAAAGCTGGTTTGTTAGTCCAAAAAGAGAAATCGCTGTATCTATGAATGTAGGAGAGATCTTTACAATGCTATTCAGTCAGTAATGGAGAAAAGAAACATGGGTCTTGGTAACATTTAAGTATGAGACATACTAATTCTAAAACTACTGATCCTCCTCTTAGACTATGTATCTCCAATCAATTCTGCACTACACCTTAGTGAACCAAAGATATATCAAATAAATGAAAAAAGCAGTGGATTCTATAGGAGCTGATTTACGTTACAATTAAATTAGTACAAACTAAATGTAAACAGCTAGCATCAGTGACCAAAACAATGGGAAGGTCACTGCTAAAGAACCGCCTGTACCACCTCATTATTAAACACTAATCCAAGAAAAGAGTATAGCTACTATGTTAGAAAAATGAGTTTGAAAAAACCAGATTTGGTTAAAGCCCAGTATAGTTTTGAAAATCAGAAAGTAATTATTTTGATAGAAGCTTGGAAAAATGCTCATCTTCAATGAACAGGAAAAAAGCATCTTAAAATAGTAGGCTGGAAACATACTGCTACCGCTGCGGGATTTCTCGATGAAAGGACCATGGGTAGGCTCTATATTCTTCCTTTTGTAGGTCTTGGTGACCCGGTCCACATCAGGCTGTTTGCGTGTCATTTCCTCCATAAATGTCTGTTAAATACAAAAAGTATGAAAGAGTTGAGTGTTTTCTTGGTCTAAAATGGAAACAGGCAACTTCTTACTAACAAATGCTTTGGCCCATGAGACTGCCCAAGCGACAGAAGCCTTGGCGTACTCATTTCTTTTTTTCTTTTTCTTTTTTTAAGAGAGAGAGGGACAGAGAGAGAGAGAGAGAGAGAGAAAGAGAGAATCAATTTTATTTAGTTTTCATGTGGCTTTCACTGCTCTGACATTTTGTTGTGTACCTGGTGCTGGGGTTCAAACCCATGTCCTCACACATGCCAGGTAAGTGCTCTAAAAGCTGAGCTACTCCTCCAGCCCCTCTCATTTCTTGTAAAAAATTTGATTGAGCAAGGTACTTTATCAGGGGATAAAGACCTGAAGGAGGAAGACAGGTCTCTGATTTTAAGCAGCTAAATGCCATATAGGTGTGTCCAGGGAAGATATAGGACAAGTACCTCATAGCCTGAAGTGGCAAGGAAAATCGCCTAGAGGCTGCTTCCTGAGCTGAGTTAGCAGTTCAGGCAGAGATCACAGCTTGGGTAGAGCTGGGGAAGCTGGACAGGGTTGTGAACCGGGACCCTTCCACTCACTGGCTGAGTGGAGAAGGCAATCAGAGGATTGGCAGGAGGTAGGGCTAGAAAGGCAAGCAGGAGAAAGACCAAGAAAGGCCTATGTCAGGCTAAGGACTTGAAATTTTATTCTGGTAGCAATGGGAGTGATCTGAAAGATTTCGATCCATGAGACATGAACAGATTTTCATTTTAGAGCTATCATCCTGCCTTCAGTGTGGAAGGCAGTGTGATAGGGGAGTGGGGGTGGGGAGTGACTAGGGAGATAGGTTAGGAAGTCATTGCAGTGATTGAGCAAAACATGGTGAGGGCCTGAGCCATGGTGGGAAAGATATTTTGAAAGCAGAACAGATAAGACCTAGTACAAGGCTAGATGTAGGGAGCAGAGGAATGGAGAGTTTCAGATCTGTAAGTGTCTTCTGGGCTGAATGAGCAAAGAGGAAGCAGGCTTCGGAAGGGTGGGGTTAAGCAAGGAGGCGAAGATAAAAATGGAGTTTGAGAGTTGCCTCCAGTTTACCATAGGTCTGTACTTCAGGAGGCAATGGTGCTGGAGATAAAGAAAAAGATGCAGAAGTCCTGGGTTTACAGGTGGATGTCTGAAGCTGCTGGGCTAGATAAAACAAGCAGTGAGAAGAGTACAAAGAATGAATCTTAAAGAACACCAAGATTAACGAGTAGGAAGAGAAACCAGTTCAGATGGTTTGAGAATACTGAGAAAGAGCCAAATATGCCACATGTCAAATAAGAAAGACTGAAAAGTATCCATTTGACTTAGCCAGTAGGATGTGCCTGGAACCATGACAGTGGTCTGATGGGCTAAAAGCCAGACCACAGGGGCCTGCTGAGTGAATGGAAACCAAGGAGAGAAGGTGGGGAACAAGAAGCTTGGTTGGAAAAGAGGTAACAATGATGGTAACTTGAAGGGGACAAGTCTAGAAGTTTTGGAGGAAAAGTAAATAGAACAGGAGAGCTTGAAGACACAGAGGAATGACAGGAGGATGACCTTGAAGTCAGCAGGGGAAGTCAGAGGAAGTAAGGGAGTTTCCACTTGCTAGGGTAGTTATTTATACTAACTAAAAAGGTCATAGTGACTAAGAGTACAACTAAGCAAGAACCATGCTTGCATTCAGTCTAAATTATCATGATTATAAACCTTATTTGCCTCCTAATGATATATTATGAAGATAGCTCAACTAAGCTTTCCTTCTTTTGGTTTGGTCTTACATGTCAGCCCCTCCCTTATGGCTTCTGGCAAGAGCTCTTTTCAGAACCAGGTGTAGTGGGGATAGGCCAGTGGGCCCGTGGCTGCAATGAAGGCCAGATTTCTGAGCCTGCCCCCAAGAATCCCACTGCTGGTATACACACCCTGTGTAATTCCCTCCCTTTGAGCGTGGGCAACACCTATGAAAATGATGAAATAGTCATCAGTTCATTTTGCTATGTAAGACTCCACTGGGAAGTTTCTCCTGCAGGCTTTGAAAACACAATGAGGATAGCCTCTAGGAGCTAAGAGCCAGCAAGAAAATGGAGACCTCAGTTCTACAACTGCAAGGAAGTGAATTCTAGTAACACCTGAATGAGCCTGGAAGATGAGACTCCAGATGAGAACTGCAGTACTGGCTGACACCTTAATTTCAGCCTGGTGAGACCCAAGAAGGTGATTTAGCTAACTCATGCTTGATCCCCCAATGCACAGAAACTGAGGTAAGACTATTGTTCTAAGCTGCTAAGTTTGTGGTGATACATTAGGCAGCAATTAAAAGCTAGTAAGGTAAGACACCTGATGCTCAGCGATAAGGGCTTTAACTCGGTCGATGTTCTGAGGGACTGGCTCCTGATCTCGCTGAATGAGGGTGGTCTCAGCCCACTGGATCCATGCCAGAAGTTCTTCTAGGAGCTCAGCATTAGCCACCAGTTCTGACAGGGCTGTTTCCAGGCGCTGCTGGTGCTGTTTTGCCCATGTCAGGACCTGTGGAGAGAAGAAAATCATGGCTTCTTTCTGTCATACATCCCTCTGTTTCAAAGTCTCTTTTCATCTAATCTGCAAAATGACTTTTTAGGGGTCAGACCATGCAAGCCCCCAAGATGCTCCTTTTTCATACCAATGAGAAAGCCTGGCTAAGGGCTAGATCAGGCAATCAGTTCTGAAAGCAGATCTAGTACATGATATTAAACACAGGGCTTCTCGGCAAAGAGGAAGCAACACACACACTGTGTCTATCAGAAGGCACTAATAAGAATATCATTACACCAGCACTATTCTTCCAGACTATAGCACATTGCCAAGAAGTCTTTACTAAAAGGTTAACTTAATTTTTGTTGAGATATTCACATTGAGTGAAAGTTCCTTATCTGAGAGAAAAAGAAAACAAAGCTCCACAGTACTCCACATTATCATTCTTGGGTGCACTGTGACTTACCTCCTCAAAGCGAGCTCGGATGATAGTGATCCAGTGTTTGATGGTGGTAATGCAATCAGGATGGCAGACAGCTAGGATGACTTCTCCCATGGCTACTGCTGCATTAACATCCACTCGCTTTTCTTCCACTTTCTTCATGAATTCCTAAACAAACAAGATTTGAAAACAAAAACTTAAATTTATTCACATGATTAGTTTACATCGAGAGAGGAAAGAGATTTCATTGTATTTTTTACATGTGTGGTGACACAGCCCATATGCAGGTATCTCTCTCTCTCTTTTTTTTTAAGAGGGGGGCAGTGAGAGAGAGAGAATCATTTTTTTAAAAGAGAGCAACAGTGAGAGAAAGAGAAACAATTTTTATTTAGTTTTTCATGTGCCTTCTGTTGCTGCAAGACTTTGTTGGGTACGTGGTGCTGCGGTTTGAACTTGCGTACTCGTGCATGCCAGGCAAGCGCTGTAACCACTGAGCCACCGCTCCAGCCCCAGAATCATTTTTTTTAATTTAGCTTTTTTTTTTTAATCTGGTTTTCATTGCTCTGACACTTCGTTGGGTACATGGTGCTGGGGGTTTTGAATCCGTGTCCTCACGCATGCCAGGCAAGCGCCATATCCCCTGAGCCATTGCTCCAGCCCCTGGCTTCTTTTTTTAATGTTACTAATGATTGAACCCAAGGGTACTCTACCACTGAGACAAATTTTCAGCACTTTTTATTTTTTTAAAGAGAGAGGGAGGGGCTGGAGCGGTGGCTCAGTGGTTACTGCACTTACCTGGCATGCGCAAGTACACAGGTTCAAACCCCAGCAACCCACGTACACAACTAAGTGTCAGAGCAACAAAGGCCATATGAAAAACTCAATAAAAATTGATTCTCTCTCTCTCTCTCTCTTTCTGTCCTTCTCTCTTTAAAAAAAAAAAAAAGAGAGAGAGAGGGAGAGAATGAGAGGAGTGAAAGAGAGAAAGACAATTAATTCAACACTTAGTTGCATATGTTATGCTGGGGTTCCAACCCGTGTCATTAGGTATACCAGGCAAGTGCCATAAACGCTGAGCAACTGCTCTGCCACCATTCCAGGCCCTACTTCTTATTTTGAGACAGGGTCTTGCTAAGTTGCCCAGGCTGGGCACCATATCTAGTGTGTCTGGTACTTTCTTTGTAGTTCTCAAAGATGGTGGAAGGTGAGAGGTGTGAACAAAAATAACTTTCTCTGCGAGAGATGACAACAAAAACTAAGGATACGGGTATGATCTTTTACCTATTCTGAATTAGTTTCTCTCTTTTTTAAAATCTTATTTTCACTCATTACCATATCTGTGAATGTATCTGTCTTGGAAAAACATAAAGACATCTATAAAACATTACAATATTTTAAAAACATCCACAAGAGAATACAATGAGAAAACCAAGATTAAAATCTCTGGGCAGGTAACATGAAAATTAAAAAAGGAGGGGCTGGAATGGTGGCTCAGCACTTGGAGTGCTTGCCTGACACGCTCAAGGACTTGGGTGCAAACTAAACTGTCAGAGAAACAAAGGCCAGATGAAAAAATAAATAAAATTTGCTCTCTCATACAAAAAATTTTTTTAAATCAATTTCCCACCTTATTTGGCCAACTCAGGACCCAGACACTACCACTACATTGTATTCTACAACTTAGTGAGTGGTTCTGAGGGATCATACCAGGGCCCACAACTAGTAACAAACAGTTAAACAAAGGTGTATATGGGGAAGAAAAGGAAACAGTTTACCTTTTCTTTATATAATACTTTGGTGTTTTTTTACTTGTTCACAACTAACATGAATCACTCTTAAAAAATGAACGAACATTGATATTTAAAATGTCACAAAACTACCTTTCACTTCCCTCTCATTCCTATTAATCAGTGAGTGCAACTATTCTGGTTTTGTTCATTCTCACATAATAGATGATATCTGCAAGCAAATGCTGCTTTCTTAGTGGTGGCACAGCCCTCACTGGGTGGACAGCATAGGTCACCAAACCCTAGGATAGATTACCTTATGGGTGTCAATGAGAGACTGTAGGGCCTCTGTGTCATCAGGAAGAGCCCCTCGAAAGCGAAGAGTTTGCTCTGCTTCAGAAAGCCACTCCAACAGCATGTGGACAGTGTCCCGAAACTCTTCTGCCTGAAATAAAAAAGCGTAAAAGATGGGGCCTCTCTCCGCAGCCAAGGTCTTAGACACTGGGGCATGCCAGGGAAAGGGTTAGGGACTCAGCTCTTTAGGGTATCATAGGTACTTGATGACCCTGTCAGCCTCCACAAAGGTCTTCTTTCATTTGTAGATCTTTGAAAACCAACTGAATTTGTTATTTAATACAAATGAGTGTTAAAGTTTTGTAGAACATTTAGAAGATCCAATTTTGATTTTATGTTCATTTTGAGACTGGCTGGAATGATCCTATAAAGAAACTAAAAAGACTCTGTTCAGATCCCCTGTCTTGGGGTTGGCCCAGCAAAGGTCTCTTACCTGTTTTTTTTTTTTTTGTAAATTTTTATTGAGTTTTTCACATGGCCCTCTTTGCTCCAAACACTTAGTTGTGTACGTGGGTGCTGGGGTTTGAACCTGTGTACTCGTGCATGCCAGGCAAGCGCCGCAACCCCTGAGCCACCGCTCCAGCCCCCTCTTACCTGTTTTAAAGCCTGCTCAAGTCGGCTCTGCTTGGAAACAGAGAGTTTACAGACAGTGTCCCAACGAGTGCTAAGTTCTTGGAGCTGTCCTTTTACCCAAGTGGTGTCATCTCGACTATTCTCAATCAGTTCTCTGCCTGACCGCTTCAAGACCTGAACAGTTCCTGTTCGTTTTCCCAGTTCCTTCTGGAAAACCTGGACAACAAGATAGGAGAATCAGTTTGAGAAATGTTTTTTGAGTCCAAGGAGCAAAACCACTGAGAAAATAGCTATTCCCCTGGTGCGTTCTAATCTTTTTCTTTTCTTCTTTTTTAAAAGAGAGAATCAATTTTATTTAGTTTTTTAAGAGGCTTTGTTGCTCTGACACTTCGCTGTATATGTGCTGCTGGGGTTTGAACCTGCATCTTCGCACATGCCAGGCAAGCACCAGAACCTCTAATCTTTTTTTTAACACATAGAGGGAGGCAGAATGATGTGTAAGAAAGAACAACCAGAAGACATGGCTCTAAGTGTCAGCTCAGGAATTTATAAGCTGTGTGACTTTGGGTAAGGGGATTATCTTGAGTCCCAGTTTCCACATTATTACATTAACATTTCCAGAATTAATGGATATGGAGAAGAATACACCTGCAGTGCACAGAATACATCTGATATAATTTCAAGGCAAAGTTGAATACTTTGTACTGAAACAGGAAGTTAGTATGCAGCTCAAGATGACAGTTTGCGCTAAATAGTTGTTTGCATGTTATTAATCTTGTTAGGTTCAAAATGGTTTAAAAAAGTCTCTACCATTTTCATGTTAGGTTATCAGTGAAAAGGATATTGTAAGGGCTTCCTTCTGAATTTAAGTTCATTTTGTGACTCAACTGAGAGACAAACAGGAAGAGGCAGAACCTCAAAGTGAAGTTTACACATTGCCAACTCTGAATCAAACCAATTTTGGTGAATTCTTTGTGAGTGATGCAGAATCCAGCTAAAACTTGTTTAAACACAGAAAATAAGGAGAGGCCTTTTAGCAAAGACACAGGCTGCCAGGCTTTATTTCTCCCCAGACGATTAGCAGAAAGCAAAAGGCACCCATAGATCCAATTGCTTTGCCTTCCCTGAAGACAAAACCTTGTCCCTCACCTTATGGGCATCCATGAGGTTCATGACAAGGTCGAGGTCCCCATGCACGGGCTGGTCCTCAGCCAGCTGTGGCTCCACCTTGTACAACCAGTCAACCAAGGCCTGTAAAGCATCCATGAACTGGCCTGAAAACAGCAGGGCTTCCTCCAATTTGTGCTGCCTGAGAAAAGCACACAAATTCCACTGTTTTTATGATTCTTTTAATGAATGACTTATAATTCTGACTTCCTGAAAAGGAAAGTTGCTTGAACTCTATATAAATTCCTCATGAGGACAGTTATAATGAGTTATAATGAGTAAAAAGTTACTAAGAGATGCCTAGATATTTTTCATCAAATCACTCTCCAGTATGGATTAAATGTAGTGCAAGAAGGGATGAGCATGGATGCCCTTTGTATATCTTGTAGGCCAATGACACAGCATAGTTCCCTGTTAATTACTCCCCCCCGCCCCCCAGGGCTGAGGACCGAACTCGGGGCCTTGCGCATGCTAGGCAAGAGTTCTGCCATTGAGCTAAATCCCCAAACCCTCTGCTAATTACTTTTTAGCGCTGCAAGTAAAGACTAAGAGTTTGTGTAATGTTCTAGAGTCAGGAGCTCAACTCTTAGCTCTATACTAGTTATATAACCTTGGGCTGTCACTTTACCTCTTTGTACACCAGTCACCTCATGAAAAAAGGAGTACAAATGGTATAGACTTCTTGTAATATTTAGCATGGCATTGTGGGTATGAGTGGATAAAAGTACAACTTCAAGAACCAAATAGTGTAGGTTCAAATCCCTGCTCTGCCACTTAGTAGCTGAGTGACCTTAGGTGAGTAAAGAAACCTCTTTGTGATTGTCTCCATATCTGTAAAATGGGAATAATAATAGTACCCACCTTGCTGGTTTTGATTAGGTTTAATGATTAGTGGGCATGTTGGGCATTTATTCAGTAACAACTGCTAAGTAAGAGAAGGTATTATGGTTGAATGTGTGCATAAGCTTTGCACAGTGTCTGACAATGAGAATGATCAATGAGACAGGTACTGGTATTACAAACTGATGATTTACAAATATTTTGAGTTACCAACTGTTGGCTTAATTTTCATGGGCTTCTCCTTTTTTGTTAATACGGCAAGGTTCAAGCTTAAGGTTCAACATGCAAGTTTTTAAATGCATTTTATTCAAACTCCTTTGTAATTCTGAATTAAAAACTTCTTACTGATGCCTTAGGTTTGTCACAATTTTAATCTAGTAACAGATTCTTAATTACTTTTGGTACACAACACAGACACTTAAAAGGGACATTCATGCTCACCGTTCCACAGACTTGCCACAAACAGTATCCCATTTATCTCTGACTTCTCCCAATAAGTTGTCAAGTTTCTGAGTATCATCAGCAAGCAAAGTCTTCTCTTTCAGTGCTCTGCAAGTTCTAATTGTGGTATCATATACAGGCTGTTTGCCACCAAGGGTTTTCTGAAACTCCTATGTTTCCAAAAAGAAAAGGAAAAAGTGTAGCAAAAATCAGATGATGGTACAAGGCCCTTAGTTCAATCCCTAGGACCAAACAAGCAAACCAACCAACCAACCAAATGATATCTTGATTTGGAACAAAAAATTTTTTTGAACTTTCAGATTAGAAACCAAAAATAGTATGAAAAAATTAAGCTAAAATTAACAATAGCTTATCATTAAGAAATTTGTCATTTTTTATTTATGCCACATACAGCAAGCAGTACATGAAAACTTCCAAAACCCTACAGTTTGGGCTGGTTACTCTCATAATCACTTTGCTGGAACTGTTATTTAAAAGAGCAAATGTCATTGTTAAACAATGTCTAGACATAAAATGGACTCTGGGCTGGGGATGTAGCTTAGTAGTAGAGTACTTGTCTGGAATGCAAGAGGCCCTGGATTGAATCCCCAGCATTAAGGTCACACACACACAAAAGGAACCTAGGCTTCATCATCTTGACTTTATAACATAAACCCATTAACCAACTGTCTTTTTTTTTT
The DNA here is from genome assembly GCA_004027875.1 of Aplodontia rufa. Taxonomy (NCBI): domain Eukaryota; kingdom Metazoa; phylum Chordata; class Mammalia; order Rodentia; family Aplodontiidae; genus Aplodontia; species Aplodontia rufa. The sequence continues at coordinate 38,420 of PVKS010012848.1, forward strand.
TTTTTTTTTCCTCTTGAGACAGGAACTTGCTAAGTTGCCTTCAACTTGGGATCCTCCTGCTTCAGCCTCTTGAGTCACTGGTATTACAGGCATGTACCATCATACCTGGCCATCTTTTTTTTTTTTTTTAAACAGAGAGGGATAGTGAGAGGAAGAGGGAGAGAAAGACAGTATAACCAATTTTGTTTAGCTTTTCATGTGGCTTTTGGTGCTCTAACACTTCATTGTGCACATGGTGCTGGGGTTTGAATCTGTCTTCATGTATGCCCAGCAAGCACTGTAACTGCTGAGCTACCACTCCAGCCCGATCTTTGGATTTTAATTAGCTCTGATTTCTATTTTTAGCAAGCTAGCAATTTTAGAGTATGACAGGCTCAGGACGCTGCAGCAATTAGCTTCTTTACCTTATGCTTAGAAAGCTGGAGTTTTATTTTGTCTGGGTCATTCGATATCTCCAGTTCAGAGTCCAGGTGACTCTCTGCATCTTCTAGCCAGTCAATCAGTTTTTTCCAAGCTTCATGGAACTAAAATTATATAAAGAATAAATTCCATCAGGAATGAATATGAAAACTATAGAATTCATTTTTGAGAACCATTCCAGAGATTCAACATATGCAGACCAAGGTTGTTCAATAAGTTAATGTCTTTCTTTGATAACTTACTTGCTTTGCTCGCTTCCTGGCATCATCTAGTGATCGCCCTCTTTCAATAGATCGCTGGACAACCTTCTCCCAGCGCGACTGGACGCTAACCAACAAATTCTTGATCAGAACAACATCCTGTTTTTGGCTAAGGAATTTTAACTGATTTCCAGTTTGATCCAGTTCAATGATCTGATCTCGATGAGCATTTACTTCATTAGCAAAAACCTGAGGGAACAATGTTGCTCTTTAAACTTAAAGTAAGATACAGGAGTATGCTTTTCAAGCGGTCCCTTCCAAAGGAAAGCAATATCATGAATCAGTTACCTTATGCTCCTCTATCTGGGAAAGGACGGTGTTTAGAATCAGGCTGGGGGGAGAAGCGATGTTTAAACTCTGCTCTGCTAGAGTGAGCCAGTTGATAAATTCTTGTAGGGAATTCTGGAATTCTGTTGCCAGGTTGAGGGCCTCTTCCAGCTTTGTCTGTATTTTAAATAAAACACACACACACACAGTGCCAAATTCAAGAATTACAGTTTTGACAAGAAAGGTATGAATTGTACATCAAATGAAATGGCTTCCAAATAGGAAGCCTCACTGTACCAACCTCAAAATACCATGTTTGTAAAGATGGGGACATTTTAATGTGTCTGAAACTGAAACAATTTGACAAGAAGTGTATATATGGAAAAGGAAAGAGTACAATGAGCAAGCTACAATCCTTTCTCAGGTACTCTCCTTTTTCTGTGAAGAGGAGTAAAATTAAAATTATTTAGTAAATGTAAGATAACAGACCATTTAGTGCTAAGAGCTGCAGGGCCAGTACCCTGTTTTGAGCAAAGTCTTGGCTTCTTTCAACATACTTTTCATGGTGTAAAGGCAACTAATCGAACACAGCACATTACTGTAAAAATGATGTGCACTGCAGTGTTGTTTTAAGTATGCATTCCTGGTAGCAGGAGGAGTGCTGGAGAGGGATATTTGCTCAATTATATTGTTATATTGTGTGCATGTATGAATATGCAACAGCAAACCCCATTGTTATGCACAACTACAATGTACCAATAAAAAAATGTGGAAAATGTGCATTTCCAGAAAATATTGCACATGGAATGACCAAGTGTTAAATTAGCTTATGCCACAAACATAAAAGGTAACATGTCAGACCTTCTGGGCAAAAATCTAACACTGGTTGTAAATTTTCAGACACTCTGATCTAAATCAGGTGATTTTTTTGAGTGTGTGATGCTAGGGATCGAACCCAGGGCTTTGTGAATGCTAGGCGTGAATTCTACCACTGAGTCACATCCCCAGCCCCATGTGTCCTGAATCAGAATGGCAAAAACAGTGGCTCATTCACGGCAAGTGCTGTTGTCCATGAGCACATCTTAAATCCAGAGTCCACAAGTTCATGGGGACCTCTACCTACATTTTAGCAACTGTTTTTGACTCTGGACCACCTACCAGGTAGGCAAACTAGTAAAATAGTGACAGGCTATTAAAAATGAATATACCCAGAATATGTTAAAAATGAATACTATTAGGGCTGGGAATGTGGCTCAGCAGTAGTGTGCCTGCCTAGCATGCACAAGGGACTGGGTTCAATCTCCAGCAAACAAACACACACACACACACACACACACTCACAGAAAAAAATTCCAAGATGTACACCAAAAACATTAATGGCCATTAATTCTAGCTCGTTAGATTATATATAAATTTTACGTTCCTCTTTATTCTTTCAGTTTACTTTTGTAACCTTTCAAAAAAAATTATGTGATAAAAATGTACAGGGTTGAGAGTATAGCTCAATAGAGTAAATGCCTAGGATGTGTGAGTCCCTAGGCTTCATCCCTAGCAAAACACACATACCCAGATACACACACAGAGCAAACAAATCAGGTGGAAAATTAAGTCTACCTCAGATCCATCACAGAAATGTTTAGAAATTCATATAACTTCCTAGATAGCAAAAATTCTTTCCACATTGTTAAATCTATGTATTTTAAATAAAGCAAACATTTAATAAATGATTTTATTAATTCTGAAATTTAATGTTCCTATAAAATAAAAAATAACCATCCTTAACACCTGACTTTGCTATCAATTCTGATGATGGGTAACTATGTCTTTTTTTTTTTTATAATAAAGTTGAGGGACAGTGAGAGAGAGAGAGAGAGAAAGAAAGAATCAATTTTTATTTAGTTTTCCATGTGGCTTTCATTGCTCAGACACTTCATTGTGTATGTGGTGCTGGGGTTTGAACCTGCGTACTAGCACATGCCAGACAAGCGCTGTAACCACGGAGCCACGCTCCAGCCCCGGTAACTGTCTTGAGGCATTTTGCTCCACTATTACGAAACTTCTTTATTATGAGCCAGAATTTGCCTCAGTTTATTTATTCTCATTTATCGATTGTAGAACTACAGATGACAGTGTGCAAAGGCTGGGATACAGCCATACTCTCAGGTCCTTTAAGTAGTCCTCATATCACAATATTACCCATCTCAAACGAAAAGGATTCTATGAAATTAATGCTTCTCTCAAAAATGTTCATGTTTTGTCCTTTTACCATTAATGTTACAACATAAGGTCCATTTGCCCCTGAGCAAGTGTGTACCAAGGCACTGTGCTAGGTTTAGAGCACACTAATTTATTGAGTGAATGTGGCCACTAGATATGTATGCATATTTCGTACTTGATTTGACCAGCAAAGAACAGAATGAAGCTCTGTACTCATAAAAAAACAATCTTTTGGGGCAAATGCCTTGATTCCTGATGATCTTTATCTTCTAGTATAAAGAACTTGATTTTTTTTTTTTTTTAAAGAGAGGGACAGCGAGAGAGAGAATCAACTTTATTTTAAAGTTTTTCACGTGGCTTTCATTGCTCCAACACTTTGTTGTGTATGTAGTGCTGGGGTTTGAACTCGTAACCTTGCACATGCCAGGCAAGCACCGCAACCGCCAAGCCACTGACTGCTCCACCTCCAAGAGCTTGATTTTTTGAGGAATAGTGGAAAGGTCTCTGATTTTTAGTAAATTTCCTCACATACTTGCACTTATACTAGAAACCAAATTCCTCACGCAGAACTGTTAGTCACACTCCTTACATACTCTGTTCCATCCTACCCACTCCCAAGTCCCACTCTAGCCAAACCTTGTTTTTAAGTAGGGACACAGATCAGTGATTAGTACTAGAGGAATTACAAGTAAACAGCAACAGGCAGTAATGTGTTAGGTAGGTGGAGAAAAGGAATAACTATAAAGCAAGTTTCAGCAGAAACTAGAATTATCAGTGCAATTTGATATAGAGGGAAAACAAATAGAAAAGACAGCTTGGTTAGTTTGAAGTCAGTTCTAAGGGTATCAGTTCTGCAACTTCTGTTTCAATATATTAGTCTTTGAAAAATCATCATAGAAACAAGATGGTAATAACATGCAGACACCAAGCAAACTGCTCAAACAGGGTTTTGCGGTGATACCTTTCTTTCTTCCATCTTACTGCTGACTACATGCCACTTCTGTTCCAAAAGAGCTACACTCTGTTCTGTCTTTGAGCCAGACCCAGAATCATCACGACTCAGGAGCATGAGCCTGCCTTTGTCAAGCAGCTGATTATAAGTCTCTTCCTTGGCCTTCAGCTGAGAGTAGAGTTCCTGTAAGAAAAGGCAGGAAAGAGATCAATATCTGCTCCCTGAAAGACACCCATATACAGACTCATTAGCACAACCTGGAAAAGTCCAGGAAGGCCTAAAAGTCTCTTTTGGATTTAGCTCAACTGCTGAACTGTTAGGGAATAAAAATCACCATTCTTCATTTATTATAAAGTAATTTTTAGTCATCATATAAATAGAAGAAAAAAGTTTTGTTTCTTTTAAGGACCAAAGATGACAAAAATAGTTCTCAATAATTTATTTTCCCCTTTCCATAATGGATTTGCATAAAAATAACATGTCTTCTAAGCACAATTTCTTGAAATATTGTCAGAATCTCTGATTTCCCTAAACTCCACTGAGCAGCAGTCTTCTTAAATACAAACAGATCTTGTGCTGTGCATTTGCCTTTGCTTTTTTTCCCCCCAGTGCTGTGGATCAAACCCAGGGCCTCATGCATGGCAGGCAAGTGCTCTACCATTGAGCTACAGCCCCAGCCCCTCTATTTCTCTTTTTGATGCTTCCACTTTCTAGTCACTATTCTCGTGCTAAACAAGTGGTCCACCTCAAAATTCACCAGCTCATCGACACCTTTCCAGGTTACTCTCCCTCACATTACTGCTGCCCATGGTAGGTATCAAAGCCTGTGAATAAGCAGTGACGTCCAATGCTGTACTACACTGTTGGTAAAAATGCACAACTTTGTATATTCCCTGATACATATACCTCTGAGAACTCAGAAAGGAGCTATTAAATGTGGGATGCTTATTCTCAGTTTGAAGAAATCACTATTACCATATGTGTGTCAAGCTGTTCCCTAGCAGTTTCAGGAAGTCCTCCAGTGGGTTTAGATGCAGAAAGTTGGCTCTCCATCCTAGTTAGCTCCAATAGAAAATCTTCAATTTCACTGTGGAAACCTTGGGCCTTTTGAGAAAAAGAATAATCAGCAATGTTAGTAGTCAATTTTCAGCTTCACAAATAATCTTTCAAAATGATCCTTTGAGGAATTTACTGTGAGGAAGGAATTTGAGACTGTTCTCAGCCAGATCTGTTCTGTTGTAAGATAGGCATAATCTGTTTGTTGTTAGAATCTAGCAGAATCCTTCAGACCTTACTATCACATGTGTAGATGACTTATAAAATCTGATGAATGGATTAATTGACCAAGGTACTGTTGCACAGGGTGGGACCTGACTTGATCTAGGGAGGAAAAAATGAATCTGTGACCAAGGGTGGTTGGAGTGAAGATCTACTAATTCTGAATAGCAAATAAAGAGATGGAGCCACACAGAAACACAAAAATAGAACCAACCAAAGCTGCTCTTTTCAGACAAGTTTCAAGAAGGTTCTACCCAAATGGGTTTCCTCTCTCTGACTTAGGCCTTCTCCAGAATGGTGTTGTTTGCACAGCTCTTCCTACCTGCCTTGGATAACGCACATACCTGCTGCAGTGTTGACTGCAGCTGCTGCTCCCTCTCCTCTGTTTTCTGTAGGACTGACTCCCAGCACTGGTTCATAGTTTCCAAGCGGCTCCTTAAGCTGCTGGCATCATCTCCAGCACTTGATTCAAGGAGCTCATTGCCAGCTTTATTGACTGTTTCCACAGTAGCTTGATGTGCCAAAACATCATTTTTCAGAACCTAAAAAACAGAGATTATAATTATAACTTTATAGCTATCATCAAATCTGGTTCTCTAATCATCACAAAGCTGCAGGCAATATCTGGTCTCAAACCAACAGAGTTAGAGATGAAAAATGAAAATACTTACATGGTGCTTTGCAAGTTCAACTTCAATGACTTTTGGGTCTCCACTTATTGGTCTCTGAGCATCCAGTAACTCTTCAGTGTGAGTCAGCCAACTCATTAGTTCCTCTAAGGCATGCTGGAACTGGCCAAGAGCCAAGAGAGCACCTTCTAGCTTATGCTGCTCAAAACAAGACAGAAAGGGAACATGTTAGGGAATTAGAAAAGAGCAGAAAACATTTCATTCATGTATTCTACCACTTGCCTTACCTGTCTGTGGGCAATTTTCTCACCCAAGTTCTCCCAGAGGTGTTTGAGTTCTGTCAGTGGTTCTCGTATAATGTCTCTGTCTGTTTCATCTGTGGCTTTCTTTAACAGCAATTCACCCTGGTGATTGAGCTTTTCCATCTCAATTTGCTGTTGGTAAACTTCCACTTTGAACTCCTATCAGAGAAGTATTTGGTGTTAATATCAAACCAAGCCTTTAAAAGCCTCAAAACAGCAATTCTTCTTCCAAAACCATCCCCAGATACAAACCTTCATCTCATTTAACTGATCCTTAACAGTGTTGAGGTCAGTGCCAACAGGGGGCATGGTGCAGAGTTTGATCACAGTGTTATCCAGCCAGTCATACATAGCCTAAAATAAAAACACAAATACAGAAAACAGAAGTAAATTAAAAAAATACAGGGTTAGGAGGGAATTAGCATTATTCTTACTAACACTATGATGCATGATACCCTGGTTTGAAAGCTCCAGCAAGCAATAACTTCCGATAAGGCCGGTTTCGTTGTGAAGGTAAATGAGTATAAACAGGATGAGCATGCAATGATGACAAAAATGGCAGGAGTAGAAATAAGAAGTAGGAATCTTTGGCTAGAAACAGGGAACCAGCAATGTCTTCGGTGTGAGAATGCTGCAGTCCCAAGAAGATGATTTCACTATTGGGCTATATTCAGAAAATGACCAAGGAACCTGTGCTGCCTTAATGGTCACCTCCCAACCTCTTACCTGAAGAGTGTCCTGATACTGCACAGCAGCTTGCATGGCATCCTCAAGTTTTTCTAGCCTATCCTTCCATGTTTTGTTTAAGTTCTCCCAAGCATTATTCATCTAAAAGAAAAACATCCAATCAGATTCTTCAACTAATACCACTCTGTCTGAATCCAGTCATGCTTCATCTGAACTCCTCATCTGTTCTCCACACCTCATCAATGCTCTTCTTCACTTCCGGCTTCTCAGTTTCTCCACAGGCAAAAATCAAATCTGCTCCAAGGATTCGAATGAACTCCAACTCCTCGTGCAGACCATCTGTCTCCTCTTTAATAGTCTACACGTAAAGGTATAATACAACATGAGCCAAAGCTGAAAGCAGAACAGAACTTCCCAAACTATGTAAATACAACTTATTCCCCATCAACAGCAGACAGTGAACAGAACTGTCAATCTTAAAGTTTTTCAATGCTCTTAACATTTTGTTTGTCTGGGTAGTCCAGTTTCAGATTCCAAATAGTAACTGTTCACATACACACAAAATATATATATTAAATATACATTATACATGTACAAATATGATGAGCACATAGTGATGGTAAAAATGGCAGTAGAGGGGCTGGAGCGGTGGCTCAGCAGTTAAGGCACTTGCCCAGCATGTGCGTTCAAACCCTAGCACCACGTACACAATGAGGTCTTGGAGCAATGAAAGCCACGTGAAAAACTAAATAAAAAAACTGTTTCTTTATCTCTCTCTCACTGTCCCTCTCTCTTAAAAAAAAAAAAAAAAAAAAAAAAAAAAAAAAAAAAAAAAAAAAAAAAAAAAAACAGCAGCAGCAGAAGTTTGTACAGTAGAGGAAAGGTACAACGAACTCTAATCATTTACCAATGGTTCATCCCTTTCTGCCTCCAAGGAGATTACAATCCACAGTCAGAAATCTATTACACAGATATGTATGAACAAGGTGAAATAAGATAACACAAGTCACAAATGTCATCACTAACAACCAACAAAACAGGAATAGGAACACTGGGATATATAATCTTGAAGAAAGTCAGTGCTGTGCCAGATCCCAAAACGTGGTTTATCGGAAGCTGGAGTGGAGGCTCAGCAATTTTGGCACTTGCCTGGCAAGCATGAGTATGCGGGTTCAAACCCCAGCACCATGTATACAATGAAGCATCAGAGCAACGAAAGTCATATGAAAAACTAAATAAAATTGATTCTCTTTCTCTCACTGTCCTCTCTTTAAAAATAAAATAAAATAAAATCTGCTCTTATAAAAAATAAAATGTGGTTCATGGACTGGCATTAAAAGGAATGAGGGGGAGAGTTCTGATATGGAAAAATATCTGAAAAGAAATAAGGAAAAAATGTCAAGGTAGGCTTAGCTTGTGGACATGATAAGGTGAAAAGTACATATAGTAAAAACTATACTCTCCACAAAGACTAGAAAGATAAGTCAAAGGAACAGCTGTTATCTATGGATGACAGGTCCCAAACTGATTTTTCTTTTTTACTATCTAAATTTTTTACATTAAAGAAACTGAATAGTTTTTTTACCCCTAGTGGAAAAAAGTCTTCTCACACACACACACACACACACACACTCTCTCTCTCTCTCTCTCTCAAGGCACTTAGCCTGGTTAAGCAGCGAACACAACCTACTTGGATAGAATGCTTTACTAGAGGACACACAAAAAAGGTTTTGGATTTCTTTCTTACTTCAGCAGCCTCAACCTGTTGCTTGATAATGGATGGGTCAATGCCTGGGCTTTCCAAGTCATGGACAATATCCTGAGTGTCTTTGATGGTAGTCAGCAGAGCTGCCATGTCATACCAGAACTTCTCCGCTAATTCAAGGACATCGAGGAATTTAATTTCTCGCTCTTCAGCCCGAGCTTTGATGTCCTCCCAGAAAAATACCATTTGATCTAGTTTGTCCTGTATTTCTGAGGGGGTAAAGAAGAGATGTGAAAACAGGAGTTCTCTAAGTACTTAAAATCAGTCTCCTCAGAAATTCTAATTCTGACATTTTTAGTGAAAACATCTTTTGTTTTTTCAGGGTTGAGGACCCAACTTGGGGCCTTGAGCGTGCTAGGCAAGCGCTCTGCCACTGAGCTAAATCCTCCACCCCTTCAGTGAAACTACCTTTAGGCTCAGAGGTTGCGGTGCTTGCCTGGCATACACAAGTTCAAATCCCAGCTCCACGTACACAACGAAGTGTCAGCGCAACAAAAGAGCCATGAAAAACTAAATAAAATTGATTCTTTCAAAAAGAAACTATCTTTAAAAATACCTCTAAAAATGTATAACTAATGGTTAGCTTTATGAATATTATTTTTCGTCTAATATTTTCTGCTCATGTTTGTCTCCCAAAGGGACCACAGAAGTAATATGGAAATCTCTAATATAAGACAAAATTCTCTAATTTACAGAGGGGCTAAGATGGGAACTCTATTTCTAGTATTCTGTGTGGAACTTGTACATTTCCCATGGAAAATGTTATAAAAGGTAATTCTGTTCTGCCCACTATTGATACTGTAGTTCACTCACATTAGGGGTTAAAGGAGCATTTGTTTCTTGGCCTGGGAATCTAACTACCAATTGTAAGTTATTTCAATGGGGGAATGTGTTCTGAATTCTAAGTGACTTTCTGGAATATTCATTACTTGGGGACTGTCATTACACTCAATAAAATACATTTGGTAGGACATTGGAGATAACCTTAGCTTGAAATTTAATTTGTTGACTTTCTTCAAAAACAATTAGATCGGGGGCTGGAGCAGTAGCTCAGCGGTTATGGTGCTTGCCTGGCAGGCTGAGTATGTGAGTTCAATCCCCAGCACCACGTACACAACAAAGCTTTAGAGCAATGAAAGTCACATGAAAAACTAAATAAAATTGATTCTTTTTCCCTCTCTCTCATTATCTCTCTCTCTTTAAAACAAAACAAAACAAAAACCAATTAGATCCAACAAGCACCTTTTGCAGCCAAATCCTTGTCTGCTCCTTGAGATCGTCCAATGAGCTCTTCTCCACGGCGCTTTAGGGCCTCAAAGGATGGCTGCAGTTTTTCTAGCTCCATGGTGGCACTCTTATTGTCACTGATGCACTCTCTGATCTTTTCTACTTCAGCAGGAATCAGGGGTGGCATACGCAGGCGAGAGGAAAGATTTTCCAGTGTCTCCAACATGGGCTCGATTTTATCATGGAACTAAATAAAGTTGTAATATTAGCCATCATTGTAGTATTTCATCACACTTTTTAGAAAAAACGTTAGGGAATAAGGACAAGGCATAAACCAATTATTATTTAGGAAAATCTGTGCTCAGGTTAGCCCAATGGTTGTTCAGTGTTAGGTTTGACTAAGAGATCATTCTGGGCATAGTATATGAGAAATGACCCATTGCAGGGTTTGGGGGGAGGGCAATATTTGAGTCAAAAGATATTAAGTAATATGCCAAAAATCAACAAGTCATTAATGCAGTATAAAGCTTCTCCTAATTCAATTAATATGACGAGAAAAGAACAAGACTATGAAACTGGTGAGAGTCAGTATGTCAACATCTCAGATGACAGTTGCATGCAACAGACCAGACCAACAAATTAAGATGGCCTCCACCAGCTGTGTAAATGGATGAAGAACTTAATATGGTACATGACTTGGAATTTAGAAGTATCACAGCATGCAATTTAACAACTCACCATGAGAAACATCGAGAGAGGGAAAAGTTGGCATGACAAAAGGCCAAATCTAACCTTATTCTAAAAGAACAACTACCTTTCCACTATTCTAGTACTTTGAGTAATATGACTATAAGAATAAAATTTTCATTTTATAATCTGATGCAGAAAGGGGAGAAAAGAGAACAAAATAGATAAGCTTGTCTCCAAAAAGGAGCTATCTAAAACCAACTCTGGATTCATTAATTAGGGTCTTAACAATTTTAAATGTTCTATAGGAAAAGTTGATTTCCTTAACAAAATCACTTCCCATCACTCCTTCACTTCTAGATTTCACCCCAAATGAAACTGGCATAAAACTGTAATAATCAAATTTAATTCACTAAAGTTAAGGGAAATTTCCTTTCAGGTAATACCCTTGATTTTCAGCTTCATAAAAACACACTAATCCCCAGGGGGTGGGTACCTTACCTCTGTAATCTGTAATGGTGGGCGCAGTCAACACAACAATGAAATGTGACGATGTGGGGAAGACAGGAGCAGGCAGCAACAACACAAAGCAACACATTCCACAATGTGAGTGAGAGATGGGACAGGAGGTGGGGAAACTTGAGTAAGTACAAATATTAACCAAGAATACTGACCAAACATAGGAATAAAATATCCAGACATGACAAAAGTACCACTAACAGTAATATATTAGTTGAAAAGTATGTAGTTACATGCTTTAAACTTCACTGCCAAAGGTTTATGCTTCTCTTTTGGTTTACTTCTCCCTACTCAAGCATTTTTCTCTGAACTAGAATGCTAGTGGCTTCTTGAATGAGAAAGCTACTGTACTATCATTCTAATTCTCAAAAGCAACTGGCTCAACAGGAACCTGACTTCTATTAAGGCAGTCATTGCTTTTGGCTCTGCAAGATAAATTTATCCAAAATCATTCCTTCTAAAGGATCATTACATAAAAAGTTCAGGGAAACGCTCAATGACAATTTTATAGTCTAGACAAAATGTATTTTACCCTCCAACAGTATCAGTATGTTCCTGGGAAGAAAATGCAGTAGGCTAAGTTTTCTACTCTATTGGTAACGTATTGTCAAGATGTTGGTCTGTCATTCCTGTGCATAGAGGCATACTTGACCCAGATCTCTCACTTAGACTAGCAGAGTGTTGAAGGTTACAGAAGCTTAAGAAACGCGCATACCTGAGCAGACTGGGAAACAGCCTCATCCAGAGCCAGGGCCCGCTGGCGCACCTCCTCTTTTATTTGGGCATACATGTTTTCTGCTTTCTGGTATTTTTCTTCCACCATTTTCCCTTCCTCAGGATTTAACTCCTTTAGTTGTGGGCCTATCTTTAGTAGTTTATCAATATGAGGTTTGTGTTCAGCAATGGATTCCCTTAGTTGCTACAGAAAGAAATATGGATTAAAACATGATGAATGGGGCTGAAGGTGTAGTTTAGTGGGAGAGTACATAGTTAGCATGTATGAAGCTCTGGGTTTGATCCCTAGCACCACAAAAAACAAAACCCAAAAATATAATTAGTATTTTTATACCAGTTTATTTGCTTACTCTGAACAGAACTAATAACTTTGAGAGTAACAAACTGAATTGTTAAAAATCAGTAAGTCCCAGCATCTCTCCATTTGTAGGGAAACAGAAAAACACTTGAATCATGGGTTCTGGTGCTACCTAATATTCTTAATTTTCAACAGCCAGTTTGGGGGCTGGAGCAGTGGCTTGGCAGTTAAGGCACTTGCCTGGCATGTGCAAGTACACGGGTTCAAACCCCAGCACCCATGTACACAACTAAGTGTTGCAGCAACAAAAGCCATGTGAAAAACCCAATAAAAAATTGATTCTTTCTCTCTCTCTCTCACTGTCCTTCTCTCTTTCAAAAAAAAAAAAAAAAAAAAGCAAGCCAGTTCAGATGTCCCATCACCTTGGAAGGCTTTGAGGATACATCCTGTCTTTATCTTTCCTGTCACCTGCGTCACATCAGTCTATCCCACCCTCTTCTTTACTCATAAATGTTTGTATGTACTGTACTATAATTTACATGGTTTTATATCTGTCTACAAACCTAGACTGAGAGAAACCAAGCAGGATAAACTGTGAATAGAAACCACTCCTTGACTTTACTGCTGGTTGCTTCTAGTTCACATCTTCCACTTACAGGAATATGGAAACAGTAATAAGCACAAGCCATAGCCAGAAATAAGCATTAGAAAAAAGCACCGGTAATGGTACTTACTGTTAGCTGAAATGTCTACAAACTTCCCTTTCATCTTAACTACATGCAGCAAAGGCTGTGACATTCTTTCATAGTGCTCATTTCTAGTTGGTGCCTAACAAAGTAGAAAGAGCCATACGACACCTAGCATCTAACAATACCCTATCATCCTCAAAATTATTTTATTTTCTTTTTGAATTACGGAATCCATTTCATTCTGCAATAAAACAAAACGTGGCAAGGTTCTTACCCTCATTTCCTCTTGCTGCTGCCTGAGCTGTTCATGATCAATAGCTGGAGGAGGTAACTGTGCTATCAGTGTCCGAGTTTCCTCAATCCAAGGGCTGAGCTCTTCATAAGTTTCCCAAAACTGATTCACCAAGACCTGTGCCCGCTCTAGGCGGGCATAACGCTCTGAATTGAGTAGGCTAATAGCTTCATACTGCTGTATTAGAGACTCTGTCTTTTCCTATGAACCAGAAATAAAAAATAAAAAGTATTTTTATTACAAACTCTTGTGAGAAAAAAATGCAAGCATATGTACATTAAAAAGTCTAAAGGATGGGGCTGGGGCAGTGGCTTGGCGGTTACGGCGCTTGCCTGGCATATGCAAGTACACAGGTTCAAACCCCAGCACTCACGTACACAACTAAGTGTCAGAGCAACGAAAGCCATGGGAAAAACTCAATTAAAAAAAATTGATTCTCTTTTTCTCTCTCTCTCTCTGTCCTTCTTTCTTTAAAAATAAAAATTAAAAAAAAAGAAGTCTAAAGGAGGGGCTGCAGTGGTGGCTCAGGGGTTTTGGCAGTTGCCTGGTACGTGCAAGAACACAGGCTCGAACCCCAGCACCACATACACAACAAAGTGTCAGAGCAACAAAAGTCACATGAAAAACTAAATAAAATCGATTCTCTCTCACTGTTCCTTTCTCTTAAAAAAAAAAAAAGTCTAAAGGAACACATGCTCAATTATTAACAAATATGGACCAATGTAATGAGATTATAAGTGATTATTTTCCTTTTCTCCCCTATAACTCAGCCACACTTTTTTCTTCCCTTTTTATTGGTGTACTACAATTATTCACAACAGCAGGAGTCAATGTTATATATTTGTATATGCACATGATGTAACAGTGCAATTTGGTCAATTTTTTTTTTTTTTTTTTTT